>CANTUT010000102.1:0-77500 GCA_947687605.1 Reutealis trisperma | reverse complement strand
TATTGGTCAGTGAATTTACTGATGGAAAATTTGTGACAGTAAATTTATCAAAAAAAATTTTGATTGGTAGATTGAAAAGTTTTTGTAATTAAATTAAAGAAAATTTTGCTTTATAAATCACTGATTAAAATATTGGTCAGTAAATTTACTAACGGAAAATTTTGTTAATAAATTAGAAAGTTTTTGTAATAAAAATAAAGAAAATTTTGCTTTTTAATTTACCAATGACAATTTTGGCCAGTAAATTCAAAATTTTTTGTTGGTAAATTAAAAAAAAATTTATTCTCCAATTTTCCAACTGAAATTTTTGTCGGTAAATTTACTAACTGAAAAGTTTGTCAATATATTGTCGCTAATTTTTTGTGCCATTTTTTTCACCTTATTTAGCAAAAAAATTTGACAATCGATAATTTTTTATTAGTAAACCAACAGTAATTAACAAAAAAAGAAAATTTTCATGTGTCGTCGGTAATTTAATAAATTTACTAATGAAATTATTTTCATTAATAAATTTTATCAGTAAACTGTAATTTTCTTATGGCAATTATATTGTTGGTGTTGTTGTATGTTTCTCTTTTTAATCCATATGCTCATATTATCATATGATTTATAATTATATATAGGATAATTTATTTATTGTGCAAGTAGGAAATCACACTTGTGTGCTATGCAAGGGATATGCTATTCTTTTCTTAAAATTTTAAGACTTGACTTTTGTGAGGTCTCGCCCTAATATCGGCTCAATCCGCTAGAGAGAATCAGGATGCTTATTCGGATTTAGACTTATGATAGAACCCTCAGGTTCGGATTGGTTGATTTTGAAAATGATTTTAAGAGTCACCATCCTAATTTATTTTTAAATGAAAAAATTAAAGAAAAACCCAATTGATTCCAATTCATTAGTTTTCAATTGATTTACCTGAGGATAAAATCACAAGCCTTGAACTAGGTTGAGATTGGAAACTAGATTTTTTATTTTAAATAATCTCAATATGGCTCTTAAGTTTAATTTGACATTGAAAATTAATTTCGTGAATGATATTTATAAGATGATAATTATAAATAAAATGCATGAACATGACATAATATGGATGTATGGGAAAATTGAAAAGCAAATAAAGTAAATCATCCACAAATTAAGGAAAGTGTTCCCTCTAGTTCTTATGGATTCTAGAGGGACCACATAATCACTTCTTAATTCCAAAAATAAATAAATAATTGATTATAATTGAAAGTAAAGGAAAAATGAAATTAATTTTGGGATTGGATTTGAAGTTTGTATTTAAATTTCAAATGTGCCTACGTATCCCATTAAATGGAGATCAAAACTAATATAGTTCATTCCACAATTAAGTGGAGGAGTGTATGGATTGATTGATATGATTTGGGTTTATGGGTGAGGGAAAAAGGCTGATACCTTTGCTTTTGGTAGGTAGAGAGTTTTAATGGACTGAAGTTCCGTTTTATTGAGACCAAGTAATTCGATTGATGGATGGATTAATTAATTAATTAAAATGATTAATTAACTAATTAATGTAATGAAAGGGATGAATGAATTAATTAATTAAAATGATTAATTAATTAATTTGGATGAAGGGTGGATTAAAAAAAAAGATTAATTTGATTTTGAAAAAAGTGACTAATTAATTAATTAAAAAGATTAATTAATTAATTAATTAAGTGATTATTTTTAATTTAAAAAAAGAGTTTCAATCAATTAAAAAGATTAATAAACTTGGTTAGGGTAAGATAATTAATTAATTAAAAAGATTAATTAATTAATTAATTAGAGAGTGGTTGAAGAGAGTGAAAGAGAGGAATTAGAGGATAATTATTAACTTTAACTCAAAGGATGAGGAAAATGGAAGAATAGAGACGGTATTTATAGGAAAAGTAGGTGAGAATAGTTTAGGGAATAAAAAAGTGAAAAGACCCAAAAGTGTATGGCCAAAAGAGGCTAAAAATTGGGTTGAAAAAGGCAAAATTGATTTTTGGGCTTAGAAAGGGAGACCATGAGCAAGACCCACACAAGGCTGGCGCAGCTTAGCCTTTTTTTTTGTTTTGTTTTGTTTTGTTTTTTTTTTATTTTTTTTTATTAGAGGTTGGTTGGCTTGGAAGGTTTAGAAAATTTGGATGTTTAGGTAGCAATGCATTTAGAGGGTAAATAATTTTCTTATGGGGCAAACCGCAGCTCGCTGACTGGCTAATGGGACATAGCACATTAAATTTAGCAGGTGCCATGATGAGAGCGCAAAATTGGAAGTTCACAACTACCCCCTCATCAGAATTGTCTTTTTTGTAAGGCAATTTTGACGATAGTGAACCCATAAGAAGGGATGGTACAAGTAACCAAAAGGATGTCTAGGTCGATGTTTGGATATGTTTGGGTGAGAGAAATGGTTGAAAAGGGACGATGGTAAAAAGAACCACAGGATGTTTAAGAAATTGTTCCTAAACATTTACGGGTGGAAAAATATGACTAATGGCTAGATATTTTTGGGTGAATTGATGGATTTGGGCAAAAGATGTGGAAAGTGAAACCACATAGATGTCTAAGTGATTGTTTCTAGACATTTATAGGTAAAATTGATGAATCTGGATAAAAGAGGTGAAAAGTGAAACCACATAGATATCTAGGTGATCGTTTTTAGATATTTATGGGTGGAAGAGGATTTTAGATGAGATAATTTAGTGAAAAGAGATCCTCAAACTATGGCGAGTCGGCTCAAGAGATTTTGACAAGAGTTTGGTAAAGAGAGAGCCTTGGCCTATGGTGAGTCAGCTTAAGGGATTCTGAAAAGATTGTGATAAGAGAGCCTCAGCCTATGACAAGTCAGCTCGACAGATTTTGAAAAGATTTTGATAGGATGAGAGCCTCAGCTTATGGCGAGTTGGATCAATAGATTATGAAAAGATTTTGGTAGGAGAGCCTTGGCCTATGATAAGTCAGCTCAAGTGATTCTGAAAAGATTTTGGTAAGAGGAAAGTCTCGGCCTATAGTGAGATTTTGAAAAGATTTTAGTAGAAGGAGAGCCTCGATAAATGGTGAGTTGGCTCAACATATTCTAAACAGATTTTCATAGGAGGAGAGCCTTAGCTTATGGCGAGTCGGTTAGATACATTTTGAAAGGATCTTGATAGGAGGAGAGCCTCGACTTATAGAGAGTTGGCTCGATGGATTCTGAAAAGATTTTGGTAGAAGGAGAGCCTCGGCCAATGGTGAGTTGGCTTGATAGATTTTGAAAAAATTTTGGTTGTTCTGAGGAAACTTGGACTTCTAAATATGAAGGGTTGGGCCTTTTGGAAGGCTTGAAGGAACTTTGCCAGGATTAAAGAGATTCTAGAAGTTAGACTTCATTCATTAAATCTAAAAAGGTATCATTTAGCTTCAAAGAGGCATAGTTAGCTTTAAGAGGTGTCAATCAGCTTTGAGGAGGTACCTGTCAGCTTTAGGAGATGGCTCAGCTTATGCATGATGGTGCATGATTGCAGATGGTTACATATGCAAGTATGTTTGTGCATCGATGATGCATGTTCATATATGTATGTTTTAGAATTCATGGATCTTTTATCCAATTTCTTTGCCATAGATGATTTATGCTGATGCATGTAATGGATGAATGTATGGATGCAAGTGGAGATTCATACATTTGCATTGTTAATACAATTTTTTTCATGTGACTTTTACATCTTTGAAGTCATGCATTTATGGACTAAGAAACTCAACTTAGGTTGGTATGGGATAATTGCCATGGTGGATTTATAAGGAGTTCGAAGGGATTGAGATTTTTATGAGGGCTTGCTTTAGGTTTTGGAATCTAGTGGCTTATGTTTTCTATTTTAGTGCTACTAAAGAGGAGTTTAAAGTTTGGTTATGACTCATAAACAACTTTGGCGGTGCCAGAGTTTAAAGTTTGGCATTTTTTATATTTTTAAAGAGTTTTTGGACTTACCTCAGGATGTCGCAGGGCAGATGGTGGTTGGTGATAGTTAAGTGCATTTGACCATTGTGATTGAGAAATTCCATAATCCTGGTGACTAGGGAAATAAGAGGGTAGAGGCTCAGGATTAGGGCCCTGATTTTCTATTTAAGAGTTGGATACTTGTTTCACAGGTCCATTGATTAGGATGATGCCAGAGTGAAAGGATTGGTATTGCAGAGACATTGATGGGTCCTGATTGCTTTATTCAGGGTTTAGAGATATGGACTATCTTGCTAGTTATTCTCAATACCCTTTCTATTAGGGTTGCTTTGTGGGTGTTTGATTTTAAGTTTTGAGTTGTTTTGTAGGTGTGGCTGATGGATCATTTTAGGGTGGTGGCCCCTGCTTTTTAGTCTGCATATGCCTTATTGAGACTTGGTCGAAGATCAGATGGGATGGTTACTTGCAGCTTACCTCCGATGACACATTTTAGCACTACCAATTTAATCTTTCATGATCGAAGGCTATAGGTTGTTGAGTGGTTTACTTGTTAGCTTGATTTGAATGACCTTCGGCCAGGGGATGAAGTTTTTGAAGTAGATGGGGCAAACTCAGGATATGCCCCTAGTTATTCCTTTCTTGGAGTCTGTATAGATCACAGCTCCCATTGCTAAAGCTATTAGGAGGTGGCTAGCTGATGAGTTATCATGCTATTTATTTTGAAATTTTATTTAGGACTATAAAGAGGTATGATAGGTGGTTAATAAAATTGGTTTGGCTAGTTGAGAAAAAGTGTCAGGCTGCTTTGCTAAGAGTAATAGAGGGTGAAGTAGGTGAGGAAGGATGGGTGAGAGGACTACAACATTGACAGAGGGGTGACTCAATCTTTGAATAAGACTCAAAGATCTACTAGAAATGCGATACCACAGGCTGCAATAGTGACTCAGGTTATAGTGGTGATGATAGAAGAGACTATGACTATAGTGAGCAAATAAGATAACATTACAGTGCTGGTTCAGAGAAGGACTGCTATAGTTAAGGCATAAAAGGGTACTACAGTTTCTAAATTGCAGAAAAGGATTTTTGGGAGCAGCTTCAAAACTATTGGTATTCAGGAGAGGATTTTTGATATTACTATAGTGGGCAGTTCTGATTCTATTCGTACTTCTACCATTACGACAAAGAAAGCTATAGAGACCTAACGGAAGGGTGTGCCCAATTTAAGGAGATTATGGCAGACTCTGATTCTAGCAAGGATATGAGAGATGTGCATCTTAAGAGGTAGAGGAGGACTCACTAGACCATAATTTCAAACATGACCTTTTTTGTTTTTTGCTTAGAATTCTTGTAGGTCAATAGGACTATATGATATGGGATAAGCTATAAACGATATTGAAAAGGTTATCCTTTGTCATGATGATGGGCTTATATTTTGCAAGATTTGATAAGCATTAAATGAGACATCTTTTATTTTTATTCTAATTTTTGCCTAAGCTGCCCTTTGGGGTTTTCAGCTTAGCATTATTTTTTTTTTTTTTGTGTTTAGGCAAAAGAATTAAGTGAATGATGTATTAGGCATAGACAAAATGAGAATAAGATGCAAACAAGATATTTTATATTATAATTTGGACCGTGCCCGAGTCAGGTTGCCTACGTATCACTTACATCACTTTTCTACCAATCATTTCTTTTTGGGAGAATCAAGTCCACATAGTTCTAATGCAAATGCATGAAAACAAAAATGAAATGTAGATGTCATCTTGATAACTCTATATTTTTAGAGTTATTTTGTTTGTTTAAACTCAAATTTTAGCTCAATTCTCAAGAATGCAATAATATTATTACTTATTTTTAGAAATAAATAGTTTTACAATTTATAAATTAATTATAATATATTTTTAGTATTTTTATTTTATTTTTGTAGATCAAAATGATGTCACAATGATGCAGTAATATCATGACTCAGGCGATGATGTCATTTTATAAATGATGCAGGCAATGATGTCATGAAATTAATGATGCAAGAGATGATGTCATAAAAATAATGATGTAATCATTGATGCAACATGGTTGAAAATGAAGATGGAATTTGCCTATAAATAGGCATTATCTCGCTTCTCCAAAATCCCAACTCAAAGTAGCAAAAAATAGATGTAGAGAGTGTTATATATATTTTCTTAGAGTAGATTTCTTTTATTGTTATTTTGATCAAGAGGAGGAGTTTTTGAAGCTCGAGTTCATCAAAGATTGTATCTCAAAACAAGTTCTTCCCAAACTTTATTCTTGAATTTAATTATAAGTTGTTATTATGTTTGTTATTTTGATTGTTAATTTAATTATTTCTTCCTTCTCAATTATGAGTTGCTAATTTTATTTTATAGGATATAGATGTAATCTTTTGATTTGTATATGATTATTTATATTTAATTGATTGGATTTGATTGTTGGAATCAATCTTTTATCCTAGAACTTAATGCTTGTAATTAACTAGCCATTAATTGCATGATTTAAGATATTGTGTGAAGTAGCGAGAGTGGAAACACAATATTAGTTCGTTAGGATAATTGACTTAGGGAATGTATTGCTTAGAGATAAGAATACTCCTTTGTGATTTTTAAAAGGATTTCTATAAAACTTAATGTGTTTGTGTTAATTGCTTATGATCATAAGAGTAGACGTAGGGTTAATATGAACACACATGTTGTATCTTGAGAGAGAACATCATATAATTTAGGGAAATCTAATCATTAAATTCCAGCAAAAATAATCCATCTAAAGATTATAAAGAAATCATATGTGATCAATTGATGAATTCTAAATCCTAGACCTTTAATCTTATTTCACATTTATCATCATTGATTTACTTGAATTTCACTTTAGCTTAAAATATAAATTCTCATGATTTTCTAAATAATAGAGTAATCTTAATTTTGGTACTTGTTAACCTTTCCCTGTGGATTCAACACTCTATTCTCACACTATTACTTGGCACGATCTGTATACTTGTAGAAATCGCACAACAAGTTTTTGGCACCGTTGCCGAGGAAGACAATTTTTGACAATATCAATATAATTGATATACTCTATTACTTTAGATATCTTAATTTATTTTTAAAACTGAATTTTTATCTTGTTTATTATACAACTCGTATAGGTGTTTATGAGAAATGATCCTGAAGTAATTTTAGAGGAATTGGATCCTGAAATTGAGCTAAGGTGTAAGGCTTTAACCAAAGCCAAAAAGGAAAGACTTAGAAAAGAGAAAGCAGACAAGGCTAATGAGCAAGAGGTTTTGGAAGAAGGAGTAGAATTTGAGCAAGAAACTTTTGAAAAAGGACTTGAAGGAGTAGAGGAAGAAATGGCGGACAATGGAGTTAATAGGGCACTACGTGAATTTGCCATGCCAAACTTGGTTATGCGATCCATCATAGAAAGACCCACTATTGCAGCCAACAATTTTGAGATCAAACCTTCACTCATTCAGATGGTTCAGCAGTCTCAGTTTGGAGGAGGAGTCATGGAAGATGCCAATGCCCATTTGGCAAATTTCTTAGAAATCTGTGATATGATCAAGATGAATGGCATTATTGATGATGTCATTAGACTGAGGCTTTTCCTGTTTTCTCTTAGGGATAAAGCAAAAACTTGGCTAATATCTCAAGCCCTAGGATCAATCACTACATAGGATTAACTCACAAGTGCTTTTCTTGTAAAATATTTCCCCCCTGGAAAGACTGCTAAGCTAAGGAATGATATTACTAGTTTCATTCAATTTGATGGAGAGACACTATATGAAGCATGGGAAAGGTTCAAAGATTTGCAAAGAAAGTGTCCTCATCATGATATCCTAGACTAGATGATAGTGTAAACTTTTTACAATGGTCTTTCAAATCAAATAAGGAATACGATTGATGCAACAACCAGAGGAGCTCTTATGAACAAAAGTACCATCGAGGCTCATAATCTTCTTGAGCAACTGGCGACTAACAACTACCATTGGTCTAATAAAAGGACTATAACAAGGAGGGTTGTAAGTGTTCAACAAGATGATGATATTCTCTTCTTACAGCAAAAGTTGATGCAATTGCCAAGTCATTGGAGAGGGTAAACATTATTGCTCCATCAAGTAGTTATCCAATTGTTTGTGACTCATGTAGGGGTAATCATCATAATTTTGAATGCCATAGAGTAGAGCAAGTCCAATTTGTCTCTAACCCTAATAGGTAACAAAATAATCCCTACTCAAACACCTACAATCCAGGATGGAGGAATCACCCTAACTTAGCATGGGAAAATCAAGGAAACCAAGGAAGCAATCTAAGGCCACCATACCAATCCAACTTTCAAGGGAGAAATCAAATTCCATCCCAAACACTACAAGAAATCAAGCCTTCCTATGAAACTGCTTTGGAGAAATTCATAGGAGCCACTTCTAAAAGGTTTGATAAGTTGGAGAAACACTATGATAAGTTAGAAGCCAAAGTCGATCAAATTGCTAGCCAAAACAGAAACTTGGAATTTCAAATGGGGCAAATGGCTAACTCTTTTAATGCAAGACTGTAAGGTATATTGCCTAGCAAAACTAAAATTAATCCTAGAGAACAATGCAAGGCAATTACTTTGAGAAGTGACAAGCAACTTGAAGAAGTGGTGTCGAAGAAAACAAGTGAATATAGTGGTGAAGTTTCAAAAAAAGATACACTAATAGATCAAGCTAAAGAAGAAAAAGGAGAGAAGGTATCTAAACCTTCACAAGTCAAGCCTTATGCACCACCCATTCCTTATCCTCAAAGATTGAAGTAGCAGAAGTTAGACAAATAAAGAAATTTCTAAAAATTTTTAAGCAGCTTCACATAAATGTACCGTTTGCTGAAGCCTTGGCACAAATGCCATCCTATGTGAAGTTCCTTAAAGATTGACTGTCTAATAAGAGGAAGATTGAGGAGCATGCTGTGGTAGCACTTACTGAGGAGTGTAGTGCAATTATTTAGAACAAACTTCCGCAAAAGCTCAAAGATCTAGGTAACTTTTCTATCCCTTGTCTAATTGGTACCACTGAATTTAAAAAGGCTTTATATGATTTAAGAGCTAGTGTTAGTCTTATACCTTTATCTGTTTGTAAGACATTGGGGTTAGGTGAGCTAACCCCAACCACAATGACCTTGTAATTAGCTAACCGTTCTGTTAAGTATTTAGTAGGTATCATTGAAAATGTCTTATTAAAAATTGGTAAGTTTTATATACCTGTGGACTTTGTGGTATTGGATATGGATGAGGATGTTGAGATCCCGTTGATTCTTAAAAGACCATTTTTAGCAATAGCAGGAGCCTTAATTGATGTAAAACATGGCAAATTGACTTTGAGGGTAGGTGATGAGGAGATTGAGTTTGACATTGCTAAAGTAGAAAAGCAACCTGCCATCATGGATTGTTGCTTTCAAATTGATGTCATTGATGAGGAAGTTCAAGCAGTCTTCGAGGAAAAACATTTTGTGGACCCCTTAGAAACATGCTTGGTTAATGGAGCAACTAGTAAGAATGAAAATCTTGAGGTTACCACAATTGCTAGTCTTTTTGAGGGGAGCTCACCTATGCCTTTCTGTAAGAGACAACAGTTTGAAGAATTAGAAAAAGGTAAGTCACTTCCTCCACCATCAATTGAGCAAGCACTAGTTCTTGAGTTGAAACCACTTCCTGCACATCTCAGGTATGCATTTCTTAGTCCCAATGATACTTTGCCTGTGATTGTGAATGCAAACTTGAATGATGTTCAACTTGAGAAAACATTAAGAATTTTGAGGGAAATTAAATCAACAGTGGGTTGGAATATTTTTGACATTAAAGGGATTAGTCTAACTATTTGCATGCATAGAATTTTGATGGAGGATAACCATAAGCCTGTAATTGAACATCAACGTAGGTTGAATCCAAACATGAAAGAAGTAGTTAGGGTTGAGATTACTAAATTATTAGATGCAAGAATAATTTATCCCATTTCTGATAACTCTTGGGTTAGTCCTATACATGTAGTGCCTAAGAAAGGCAAGATGACTATTTTGAAAAATGATAATAATGAATTGATTCCCACTAGGACTATAATAGGTTGAAGAATGTGCATTGACTATAGAAAATTGAAGAATGCTACCCAAAAGGATCACTTTCCTTTACCTTTTATTGATCAAATTTTAGAGAGGCTTATAGGTAATGCATAACTTTGCTTTCTAGATGGTCATTTAGGGTATTTTCAAATTCCTGTTGCTCCTGAAGATCAGGAAAAGACCACTTTTATATGTCCTTATGGTAGTTTTGCGTATAGAAGAATGCCCTTTGGTTTGTGTAATGCCCCTGCTACTTTTCAACGTTGCATGTTGTCTATTTTCTTTGATTTTGTTGAGAAGTCCATAGAGGTCTTCATGGATAATTTTACTGTGTATGGTTCTTCATTTGATGCATGCTTAGAAAACTTAAGAAAAGTTTTGCAATGTTGTGTTGAGTGCAATTTAGTGCTAAATTGGGAGAAGTGCCATTTTATGGTACAAATGGGAATTGTTTTAAGGCATAAAATTTCTCAAGTAGGAATTGAGATAGATAGGGCAAAAGTGGAGACTATTGAAAAATTGCGTCCACCTACCAATGTAAAAGCGATAAGAAGTTTTCTTAGCCATGCCGATTTTTATCGTCGGTTTATCAAAGATTTTTCTAAAATTGCTAAGCCTTTCAGTGATTTGCTTAATAAAATGCTACTTTTGATTTTAACCAGGAGTGCTTGAGTGCTTTTGATAGGCTAAGGAAAGCTTTGATTTCAGCTCCCATTATTGCATCGCCTAATTAGAGTTTGCCATTTGAAATCATGTGAGATGCAAGTGACTTTGCAATTGGAGCTGTCTTAGGACAAAGAAAGGATAAAAAGGTATATGTGATATACTACACTGGCAAGATCTTAAATGATGCACAAAAAAATTATGCAACTACTAAAAAGGAGATGTTGGCGATGATAGTGGCAATAGACAAATTTCGCTCCTACTTGGTTGGGTCAAAAGTTATAGTCTTCACAGACCATGCAGTAATTAGGTACCTAATGTCCAAGAAAGATGCCAAACCTAGATTGATCAGATGGGTACTTTTACTTTAAGAGTTTGACTTAGAAATCAAGGACAAGAAAGGAGTGGAGAATGTGGTTGCTGACCATTTGTCTAGATTGAAAAGAGAGCGAACAACTGAAGATGATGAGCCAGTCAATGATTATTTTCTAGAGGAGCAGTTATGGGTAGTGAAGGGATCAACTTCATGGTTTGCTAATTTTGTCAATTACTTGGTAAGTGGAATCATTTCTAATGATTTTTCTTATCATCAGAAAAAGAAATTTCTTGCAGATGTCAAGTATTATTTTTGGGGTGAACCATTACTTTTCAAGTATTGTGGAGATGGGATGATTAGAAGATGCATGCCAAAGGAGGAAATTCCAAGCATTTTAGAGCATTGTCACTCTAAGGAAAGTGGAGGGCATGCAAGCACAGAAAAGACAGTTGCAAAGGTATGGCAATGTGGTTTTTATTGGCCTTCCATGTATAAGGATGCTAGAAACTTTGTGATGTCTTGTGATCATTGCCAAAGAACAGGGAAGATAACTAGAAAGCAAGATATGCCGCTTAATGAGATTTTAGAGGTTGAAATATTTGATGCTTGGGGGATTGATTTTATGGGACCATTCCCTTCATCCCTAAACAATCGATATATTTTGGTAGTAGTCGACTATGTGTCGAAGTGGGTTGAAGCAATTGTAAGTGCCATCAATGATTCTAGAGTTATGCTGAGGTTTATTAAGAAGAATATTTTTTCTTGATTTGGTGTTTCGAGAGTCATTATCAGTGATGGAGGCTCCCATTTTTGTAACCAGGCTCTTGACGCTTTGTTAAAGAAAAGTGGAGTCAACCATAGAGTAGCCACTCCGTATCATCCTCAAATGAGTGGTTAGGTGAAAATTTCAAATAGAGAATTGAAGAATATTTTAGAAAAGACAGTGAAAAACTCTAGGAAGGATTGGGCACTCGAATTGGACAATGCTTTATAGGCGTATAGGATTACTTTCAAGACCCCAATTGGTATGTCTCCATACTGACTTGTCTTTGGTAAAGCATGTCACTTACCTGTGGAGCTCAAACATAAAGCTTATTGGGCAATAAGAAAGTTGAATATGGATGTGGAAGCAGTTGGTCACAAGAGGTTACTTCAATTGAGTGAGCTTGAAGAGATACGGCTGGAAGCTTATGAAAACTCCAAGATTTATAAAGAGCGCACCAAATGTTGGCATGACAAATACATCCATAAGAGGCACTTCGAAGAAGGCCAACAAGTATTGCTTTTTAACTCACGTTTGAAACTTTTTCCAGGGAAGTTGAAATCTAGATGGTCAAGACCATTTCAAGTAGTGAAGGTATATCATCATGGAGCTATGGAGCTACAAAATAATGCGGGAGAAACATTCAAAGTAAATGGACAATGCCTTAAACCTTATTTCAGTGGAGATTTGGTGGAATAAGGGATAGTTTACTCCTTAAAAAATGCCACATGATCAAAATTCTGAGAAAGTCTAGCTAAAAACTATAAATTAAGCACTTTTGGGAGGCAATCCAAATTTCTAAACTTCTTTATTTATTTATATTTTCTAGTTTCCAAAATAAAAAAAATTTAAAAATATAAAAATAAAAAATAAAATTTAATGTTTTCTGTGATTAATTTCTTATACTTGCTTTTTGTTGCTTCATGATGTTTTATAGGAAACAAGGAAATGGAATGCACATCCTGCTTACAATTTGGAATCTACTTTTCTACAAGAGGGAGCATTTTCTTTCTTTTGGTATGTTTCTTTGACATTGAGGACAATGTCAATTACAAGTTGGGGGAGGTTTAGTTTGTTTTTTATTTTCAGTCATTTCTTTTGTGTTTTGATGAACAAATTTACATTTTTTTTATTAATAAAATATGCTTATGTTAAATAATTTGATGAAAGGCTAATGATTGATTATAATTGGTATTTATGGATAATTTATTAAAGTATTTCAGGTTAAGCAACTATTTTGGGGTAAGAAATTAACTTTTATTAAGATTATGTTTTGATTTGCTTTGCATTATATTAATTGTATTGAAATTGTGTATGCTTACTTAGAGGGAGTTTCTAGACATTTTTATCTTCATTTGCCTCACCTATCTTAGAACATGTTTTTGCAAACTTTTGAGGCGAAATTTTGAATTCATTTTGAAAGAGATATATGATTTAGGTATTGTTTGTTTAGCCTGTTACTTATATCTACCCTTATTTTAATTTTTTCCTTAGTTTACCCCTTTGTGCCTTGTTAATTTTAGCCTTCTTTCTTTGTTAATGAACCTTAATTGTTACCTTCACCCTAATTGTGAGATAATTTTGTCATGTTCATATTCCAATGAATAGAAAAGGGAATTATTGAAGTTTAGGGGATCTCTAATAACTAAGAGTATTATTCATTTTAAAAGACCACCTTATGCTTAAAATAAGTTTGGGGAAAAGCAAGAAAATTGAATTAAATAAAAGTTAGTAATTCTTGCTTATCCTTAAAATGATGTTGTTGGTGACAAAAAAAAAAAAAAAAAATAGAAGAAGAAGAAGGGGGCTTAAAAGAAGAAAACATTGAAAAAGAATGGTGCTTAAGATGAAAGGGATCCTTCATTAATTTAATCCCTTTATTTGAGCTATTGATTTTATTTTATAAACTTGGCATAATTATCTTACTTTTGTTCATTTAGCATTTTCTTTGTTTAGCCGAAATACCTTATGTTAGCTCTATTACAAGCCTAGTCAAGACCTATTGATTTCTCTTGATTTATGAATTCCATTAGTAGAGATTGTTTGCTTTAATATGCTTATGAGATTTGTACATCTATTTTATATCTTTTGATAGAGTCATTTAAAGATGTTAGTGTGTATATGCCTATCTGAAGTGCAACAATATCTTAAAGTTGATTTAATGCACAGTTATTCAAGCATGATTAAGATGAGGATTGTTTTGAACCTAAGATAGAAGCTTGACTTGCAATACTATTGATATGTTGTTTGTATATATTAATTTCTTGAGACCTTTGAAAAATTATTCAAACTAAGCATGAGTGGATTAAATTTCCTTTTTGAAATAAATATTTGAAAGTTTAGAGTTTTATAAGTGTTTGTGGGTATCACCACTGCAAACCCTCATGAGACTATAACTTGTCCTCGATGGAACACTTAGAGGTTTAAAAGCTTGTTGCATACGCTAAATGCAATCGTAATTTCATACAAAAGTGGACTAGTTTAGGTTTTGAATTTTCTTTTACTTGAGGATAAACAAAAAATTAAGTTTGGGAGTGTGATAACTCTATATTTTTAGAGTTATTTTATTTATTTAAACTCAAATTTTGGCTCAATTCTCGAGAATGCAATAATAATATTTCTTATTTTTAGAAATAAATAGTTCTACAATTTACAAATTAATTATAATATATTTTTAGTATCTTTATTTTATTTTTGCATACCAAAATGATGTCACAATGATGTAGTAATATCATGACTCAGGCGATGATGTCATTTTATAAATGATGCATGCAATGATGTCATGAAATTAATGATGCAAGAGATGATGTCGTGAAATTAATAATGCAAGAGATGATGTAATCAATGATGCAACATGGTTGAAAATGAAAATGAAATTTGCCTATAAATAAGCATTACCTCCCTTCTCTAAAATCACAACTCAAAGTAGCAAAAAATAGATGTAGAGAGAGTTACATATATTTTCTTAGAGTAGATTTCTTTTATTGTTATTTTGATTAAGAGGAGGAGTTTTTAAAGCTTGAGTTCATCAAAGATTACATCTCAAAACAAGTTCTTCCTAAACTTTATTCTTGAATTTAATTATAAGTTGTTATTATGTTTGTTGTTTTGATTGTTAATTTAATTTTTCTTCCTTCTCAATTATGAGTAGCTAATTTTATTTTCTAGAATTTAGATGCAATCTTTTGATTTGCATATGATTATTTATATTTAATTGATTAGATTTGATTGTTGGAATTAATCTTTTATCCTAGAACTTAATGCTGGTAATTAACTAGCCATTAATTACATGATTTAAGATATTATGTAAAGTAGCGAGAGTGAAAACACAATATTAGTTCATTAGGATAATTGACTTAGGGAATGTATTGTTTAGAGATAAGAATACTCCTTTGTGATTTTTTAAAAGGATTTCCATAAAACTTAATGGGTTTGTGTAAATTGCTTATGATCACGAGAGTAGACGTAAGGTTAATATGAGCACACATGTTGTATCTTGAGAGAGAACATTATATAATTTAGGAAAATTTAATCATTAAATTCCAACAAAAATAATCCATCTAAAGATTATAAAGAAATCATATGTGATCAATTGATGAATTCTAAATCCTAGACCTTTAATCTTATTTCATATTTATCATCATTTATTTACTTGAATTTCACTTTAGCTTAAAATATAAATTCTCATAATTGATTTTCTAAATAATAGAGTAATCTTAATTTTGGTACTTGTTAACTCTTCCCTGTGGATTCGACACTCTATTCACACACTATTACTTGGCACGATCTATATACTTGCAAAAATCGCACAAGACATCTTCATATTAAATATCACTTTGGCTGATTTACGTTGCAAGGATGAGAGAATACATTTTCCTCTAAGCCATAAGGATGGCACCTTTGTCATATAGGATCTTCTTGAGCACATATTACCTAGTGCAATTTGGCTTAGATCACGAATAGGAGCTTGGATTGCTCTCATAATTAGTTTTCCTATCTTTCACTTCCTCATTGAAGTGGTTGACTAGTCTCTGTTGATATCCTACATTTTGTATAGAGCATCGATTCTCTTTTCATGAATGGCATTCAGTTGGTTATGATACCTTTCAATCTATTTTTCCTTTATTCTCTGTGGCTTCTTTTTGATAGCCTTCTTGTAGGTCTAGAGATTATAAACTGTATGCTTATATCATCCCTATCATGTCCTTTCCTCTTGCAAAATAGCCCATGAGCTTTTCCATTAGTGCCTTGCAGATGAAATGTATATGATTTTTGATTTTTTCCTATGTGCCATAATTAATTGATCCTTTTGCTTTTTTTTTTTTTTTCATTCTTCATTTTTTTTTCCATTTTCTTTTTTTTAGATGTCTCATTTAAAGATGAATCAGAAAATTCAAAATCTTATTGTTGACCAAAAATGTCATGATTATGGGTTACATTAAAAGATAAGCTTAGAAGGCGAAATACAGACTCAAAAGGACAAGACTTTATGGACTCAAACTCAAAAAAAGATTTAATAGAAACATACTCAAGAGGCTTAGACTTGTACTAAGATATGGACTCAGATTCAGATGATTTAGACACTGACTCAGAGGACTTGAGCATAGCAAGTTGGCATTCTTCTGAAAGTGCCAATTATTAGGTGAAGTTTAAGATGGTAAGGTGAGCTTAGTGATTCAAAAGGGGATTGATGGTGGTGTTAAGCTAGAGAAATCTCCACTTTGAAAAGTATTCATAGTAGGAGTGGGGGCAGTGGCAATTCACGTATAGTGGAGGAGAGGTAAGTGTTTCAAAAGCTTTCCTTTTATCAATGAGATTGATAATGAGAGGAGTAAAAGTGAGGGTGTGGCTAGTTTTGATTTAGGTGGAAGCAAGCTAAGCAGGAGGAGTGATAGTGGCATTGGTCATTTTCTTGACCTCATTAATGATGGATTGGCATTGGGAGTTGAGAGCATTAATAAAAGTGGCAAACTGGGCATTAAGAGCACTGGTGAATGAGTCAACTTGGATCTTAAGAGTGGAAGTGAGTGCAGTTTGGAAGGTTTTCTCTTATTTCTTGACGAGGCTGGGGAAAAAAGCGCTCATGGCATCTTGATTGAATTTAAAGGTGTTGGCCATTAGTACCTTAAAAACATAAAACAAATAAAAAAATGTGTAAGGATACAAAATTGTGAAGGAAAAAATGGAATGAATGTGAAGGTGTGTCCAAAAAAAGATTCCCTCCATATAGTTGGTCACTAGGTTTAAAGGTTGACAAGGTGGGTATGTGAGGTTATTGTGTCATGGGTAATGGATCACTAATTTAGGTCTTTGAGGTGTTTGGGTTTTACCTTGTACTTTCTCATATTTTGTATGCATGATTACAACATGATAGATACCAAAAGAGGTTTCATGAACATACACACAAAAGTATTGATTATTATGATCTTGTGAGGCCTCGCCCGAGTACCGGTCTAATCCGTTGAGAAATTGAAATGCTTTTCGGGGGAAACTCCACTATTAGAACTTGCTGTGAGTTCAAAAAATTGAGTTTTGGTATTTGGAAGTTGTGAAAGGAAGTCACCACTTTAATTTACTTGTTTTAATTGGAAAAATTAAAGAAAACCCAAAATGATTGACTCCAAAAAATATTTTGATTTATCCCAATAGAAAAACACTAATCCGCAAGTGACCAAAGAGGGTTTGGGTATCAGGTTTTGGTAATTACACAATTAAGAAAATATGCTTTTCTTTAGTTTGGCTAAAAGTTGCAAAATAACTCTTAAAAAAAGGAATTTTCGTGTATGCATGAACAAGAATAAAATGATGAATATAACAGTTATATATGATAAGATGGAATGACAATTACAAATAAATAAGCATAAATAAATCCTACTTAATTATTACAAAGCCAAAATGATTGAAATAAAGAGGATCTTTCCTTTAGCCCTTATGGGTTCTAGGAAAAGCACACATTCCTCAACTAAATTTAAGAAATGAAAAAGTATAGAATTGGAAATAAATAACAAATATAAAAAGGGAAAATGTTATTGAAAAAGATTTTGGAGTTGATGCCTTACATAATGGCAGCTTGCGTATCCTATTGAATAGGAATCAAACCCTATGCAGATCTTCCTTTTTGCGAATGAGGGGTTTAGGAAAAAGTGTTGGTTTGATTTATTAATTTAATTATGATCTTTAAATTAATAAATTTTAGATCTTATCTATTTTAGACCTAAAGAGAATTCTAGATATGAGATGAAAGGAATTATACCTTTGCTTTTCTTGATTTTCGGATGAATGGAATGAGTTTAGCTCCGGGTCTAAGCTCCACCTTAGATTTGGAACCCTAAAGTTGAACCTTAATATCTAAAGGTTAGCAAAATAGTGTAACAAATGCGAATTAAAAGAACTCAAAATGACAGATCTTAATATCAAATTTCAAAGAGAATTTTCGCATAAACAGTAGAACAATATAAGAGAGTTTCTGCCTCAATATTTGTGTCAAATGAGCTTGAAGGAGGCTCTATTTATAAAGCAGCTAAAGAGGTGCCGCTGGAAGTTGAGGTGACATAGGCAGCATGCCGGCAGCACCGATAACTCACCGGCCAGCCGGGCGGCATGTTAGGCATACTGCCCATGCTGCCGACAGGATGGGTGTGCTGCCCCGCCTTGGGCGTGCTGGATGACATCTGTACTTTTTTGGCTATTTTTGATTTTTTTTTAGCTTGATTTGATTCTATGAGTTCGTAACTGAAAAATGGTCAACTGGAGGTGCAATTTTCAGGGTTCATAACTGCCCCCCTTATCTAATTTGGCTGAACAAAGGCCAAATATGATAAGTGTGAACCGGAAGGCTTAGGACACCATTCTAAAAATTTTGAAGGTCCCCATTTGTATTGGGAGATATATAGAAGTGCAATGTTTGATTTCTAGTTTTTCTGACGCCATCTGGTCTGTTTTCCAATTTTTGGGCTATTTTTGAATTTTTTATCTTTCTACAATTTCAAGAGATTCAAAAATCTGATTGAGACCCCGTCTATTTTGGGAGATAGAAAAAATCCTATGGATCCATTACTTCAAACATAACTGAATTCTGAGTTAAAATGAGCATGTTATGATGAAACCATGTGATCTGGACCTGTGTATAAAAAAAAGCTAAAAGGTATAATTATGAGGGGGGCCCACCTTTTCACCTATATATACCCCTCTTCCCTTCACTTTTTCATATCTCTTTTTTACTTCATTTCTCTCTCTTTAAAATTTCATTCTCTCTCTCTAACTTTTAACTCTCTCTTTTTAGATATTTTCATGGAAGCTTTCTATCAGCTAGAAATAGGTGCTCAGGATTCAGAGACATTACTGAAAGAGCTGGATCACCAGGTTAGCTACACTGGATCTCTTTAGGTATACTCTATTCCTGCAAAGAATTTATAGATATTTTTCTTTTTTTCTCTTTTTTTTGTTTTGTTTTTTTGTTTTTTTTTACTGTTTTTTGCTATAAAAACATAACATGATACATCAAAAACTTTTAGAGGGTACATCTAAGGCCTAGGGGAGGCCGGAGTGTCATGGAGTTGGTCTGTCTATATTTAGGGAATCAGGAGGCCATTCGTCAGCATCTTGAGCCATCTGGCTTACTCGGGTGGCTAAAGCTGGATATCAAGCAGCCTGTCAACACCATCATAGTCAGGGCATTGGCAGAGCACTGGTAGGATACTACAAATACATTCCACCTTTCGTGTGGTGAGATGACACTCACTCCCTTTGAGTGGAGCATGCTTACTAGTATACATTTCAGATTTCGTCCTCTTAAGTTTTACTCTTCATGGATCGAGCGTTCATCCACAAAGATGATTGCTTTGATTGGGGCTGACCCACTATATGGGAACCCTAATGTCCCATGTTCTTGGCTTCATTAGGCCTTGATGACCATAGGTCAGACTTTAAGTCAGCATGATGTTGATCAAGGTGCTAGGCAATATGCTTTGATTATCTTGAGCTATACTTTTTTTGTATAACAACAAGGATAGCATCAATTTGAGTGTCCTATGCTTATTGGAGAACTTGGATGAGATTGGCGAGTTTGACTAGGGAGGTGCTGCCTTTTGTGCTATGTACCAGAAGCTATGCAATATTTCTTGTGGGACACTTAGTGGTCACAGTGGTATCTTTATTGTGCTTAAGGTGAGTATTATATTTTGTCATCCAGTTTTTCTGATCTCTATCTTGGTGACTTAAAAAATTCATTTCTTACAGTACTAGGCTTATGAGTACTTTCTGATGCTAGCTCCTCTATTGAGAGAGTCTGCTGCTATTGACCCACTCTATGGACGCCTTTGGAAAGCATCCAACAGGAACTCGTTCATGGCATCGTCTTTTGAGATTTATGAAAAGATCTTTGCTACCTTGACTATAGATCAGGTATTCCTTCGTTGATCTTGATTAAGATTTTTTTTTTATTGCTTATCTTGTGGTTTGTTTGCAGGTGAGATGGACACCATTTGAGAGATTCACAGCATAGATACTTGACCAGATTAGGCCTATTATGGACTTATCCTCTTATCGGCTCTTGCTCCATTATGAGTCTTCGAGGATGTTCTACCTAGGAGAGAGAGTGAGGACACAGATTACAGGAGAGAGAGTTGTGCCTTAGCCTCCTCCAACAGACATGAGATATGGTTTGGCTATCTTGGGAGATGATTCTTAAGCTGAAGGGGTCTTTTGTCTAGATTATCTCTTGCCTGGATTATCTCTTGCCCGATATTAACTTTGATGAGTTCTGCGAGACTTCCTTGATAGAGGGCATACCTCCATTATATGGATTACGGAGGTCGCTATATCAGTTATCTAGCTCAGGCACTTCCCGAGGGCCCCTTTCTAGAGCTGGGAGTTTCATCTCTCCATGGGTCGGTAGTACTGCCCTTGTTGGCAGCATGGGTCCTAGGGTTGGACCTTCAGGATTTATAGCTGGTCCTTCTAAGGTTAGTCCTTCCGGGGCTAGTGGCTCAGCTCAAACTCTAGCTCTAGTTTCAGTTCCAGAGGCTTCAATGGGAGGTTTAATTGATCTGGTTCCCCTGCCTACTGGTCTTGTCTATTTACCAACTCATCTTAATTATGTTTCTTTCGACGGTCGATCACGGCGTTATGATCTTCCTGATGAGCAACCATCTTTCTTTCCCACATTCCCGGCAACATTACGGAGGTAACATTTTGCACAGATTGTATAGATTTTCTCCATTATCATTATGATCTCTTGGGCCGGTATGCTTTTGCCTTGAGCTCCTTTCTACATGATATGGATATGATGGTGGAGGATCGTGAGGAGGAGGAGGAGCCTAAGCAAGGACATCGTAGACCCAGGCGTGGTTGTCAGTGACTTGCTACATTAGCTTTGTTTTTTTCTTTTTTACCTATACTGAGGATGATGCACTCTTTTATGCCATGCAGTATTTTGGGATGTATGCATGACATTATGGATGTATGCATTCTTTATGTCTATGGAGTATTTTAGATGTATGCATGATATGGATGACTTATGGATGTTTTTTGGATCTATGATATGGATGTATTACATGTAAAGTGACTTAACAAGACTTCCATCGTGCTATTTCTTATTATTCTCTTATTTTACCTCTTTTCTATCAACCCTACACTGGTTTTGACATGAAAATGAATTTTTAGGCCCAAAATTATGCGAAAATTCGAAAATTATGGTAAAAATTTGTTAAAGGACAAGGTAGCACAAGGAGGTATAGGGTGGCAGGGCGGACACAATCTGCATGCTGTTGGTCTGGGAGGCATGACGGCACGGTGAGGACGGCACGCCAAAAGCGACATGGTGGGCGTGCCGCCGGTCTAGATCTTGTAGCTCAGATTTTCACCTATTTAGGCAATTTTTGTCCTTCTTAGTCCGTATAATCAATTTTCAAGCCTCAAAAAATCATTTTTCAACTGTACTTTTATTTTTTCATCAATTTTCTGCCATATCTTATTTTTTATTATTTCTATTCTTCATGATAGAGCCCTATTTCAGCCATGCAATGTTCCTATGGTGTAAAAACCTTACAAAAAGCGGAGAAAATAAATTTAGGAAAATATAAGGTAAGTGTTATGCTTACTCTAAGGGGCATAAAGATTGATTAGGATTTTCTGTGTGCGTGCATACGCTTTCAGGATTTAGCTGCCCATGTCTTTAGATTTGGGGCATCTATGGAAGAGATATGTCCTACTTACGAGGAATTTTTTGTATTGCTCAGGTTTGATCCAGAGGTTATGCTGGCTACTCCTATTGAGAAAGTATGATATTTTAACTCTTTCAGGGGACTTTTTGATTTGAGTATGGAAGCTACTAGTCCCATAGTAGTGGAGGATTAGGTAGATCTGACTGCTGTGATTGCAGAATTCCATGATCCTAAGGATTTTTAGGATGATGGGTGGTTTCATTTGAGGATGTAGGCTTTATCCTTTTGTGTGACTGTAGGATACATTTTTGTGAGCTCTACTGGCTGGGAAGATGTTAGAGTTACTAAGCTGATTCCATAAATGGAGGATGGGAGATCTATTGTTGCTATAGTGCTGGCTGAGACCCTTATGAGCTTGGACAGGTCCTGCACTTCTAACAGGCCATAGACTATCAGTCCTATCATTCTTCAGGTTCAATTCTGGCTTCTAAATTTCCTTTAGACTATTTTTCATGTTTTCTTATGCTTATCTTTTGCACTTTCAGATTTAGCTGAGAGATCATCTCTGGGTAGTGGGCCCTCCCATAAAGGTGGATTATTCTACTTCTTGGTACAGAACCTGAACCATTATGATCAAAAGGAACTCAAAGAAAAGTGGACCAAATGGTTGATGCAGCTAGATTATGATGACTTGCTATAGAGATGCGAATGGTACAAGATCAATAGATTTATGACCATAAGTTTTGGCTACAAGATGGTCTATCTTCTGGGATTGAGGACGGTGACCTTTTATCAGGCTACTAGAGTCATGCGTTAGATGGGCGATAGGCAGGGTATGTCCCCAGATGGTGCTCTGTTTGAATTTATTCTGATTACTGAGACTGTTGCTTGAGCTGTTAGAAATGGATGGGTAAAAGGTTTCCATGCTATTCATCCTGCTCACCAAGGTGGTAAATCCTTATAGTATATTAACTGGTGGATAGCCAACTCATGAAAATTAAAAAAGGCTAGGAGGGCTGCTATCCTTGAGGAGATAGAGGAGGAAGAAGCATGATTTGCTAGGTTATTTTTTTGTTTAGTTAGGAGACTAATTTGATTATGCCTTTATTTTCTTTTTGATGTTCCAAAAATTAAATAAGACAAATAAGATACCATTTTTCTTATTATTTTGTTGCTCTAATTTTTGCCTAAGTTGCCCTTTCTAGGTTTTCAATTTAGCGAGCTTATTTTTATTTTTTTCATTTTTTTATGACACAATTAGGAGCCAAATAAATGTGAAAATGAAATTTTATTTGATGATTTGGACCAAACCCGTATGGGATGCCTACGTATCTCCTTACAATAATATATAATCTTTTATTCATTTTCCTCTTTATGGAGAATAAGATCCACATAGTTCTATTTTGAGGAAATTTGAATGTTGTGTATGATTTTACAAGGGTTGCAAATGCTATGCATGAATTACAAGGATGCTTATGCAAAGTATCTCTTGAGTTGATCTAGATTGCATGGGCTGGCAAATTCTATGCCATCTAAGTCCATCAAGATTGTTGCTCTACCATATAGGATCTTCTTAATAGTAAACGGGCCACTTCAATTAGGTCTGAATTTTCCCTTTGGATTATAAACAGGTGCCCTTATTTCTTTCAAGACAAGATGACCTTCTTGTAACCCTCTATCCTAGACTTTCTTATCGAAGTGCCAAGCCAGTTTATATTGATAGCCTTGAATATTGTATAAGGCATCCATTCTCTTTTCATTAATGTAAGGAGTTGGCCATAGTAGCCTTTCACCCATTCCACCTCATCTAACTGACTCTCCCTCAAAATGCTAACTAATTTGACTTCTACCTTGATTGGCAGGACTGCTTCCATCCCATACACCAAAGAGTAAGGTGTAGCATTGGTTGGAGTACATATTGTTGTCTTGTATCCCCATAAGGCATATGGTGAATGTAGGTGCCAATCCTTATGGTTATTAGCCATCTTTTGTAGTATATTCTTGAGAGTCTTATTTGCAACTTCAACTGCGCTATTTGTTTGAGGTCTGTATGGGGAAGACTTGTGGTGCTGGATTTTCTCCTTTTTTAACAGTTGAGTGACCTCCTTCTAGAAGTGAGATCCATTGTCAGTGATGATCTTAAAAGGAACCCCATACCTACAAAGGATGTTGGTATGGATGAACTAAGCCACTCGTTTAGAGTCTAATATTTGATAGGTGTGAACCCCTAAATTTGCACCTTCCAGTATGTACATGAATCTTAGAAGCACTTGGGCTCAATAAACAAACCGTCAGAAGCTGAAAGCTCTCAAAATTGAAAAAATAAAATATTTCTTTTTGGCATTTAAACCCTTTTAGATCATCTAGGACTGAGTAATGAAACGCAACTAGAATTATGAAAAACGAACGAGAAACGAGCAAGAACGGGCGAAATGGGCGAAAGCAGGCCCGTTACCACAGAGCTCTGTGCACTATCACAAAGCCCTTTGCAGAACTACAAAGGGCTGTATGGCACTGCCACAAAGGCCTTTGAGGCACCATAAAGCCCTCTGTGGCAACTCAGGAAAAAATTCAATTTTTTACAATCCCACATTGGAAATTTGTGTTTTCTATGCTTCAAACCTCCTCCTATATATAGAGGGCCTCCCCACACTTCAAAACATCAACTTTTAGAGCTTGAAAAGCATTACTTCAAGCAAAATGCTTTGCATTTGCTCTTTGCTTTACAAAGCAAGTTGGGAGGTTTCTTCTTGATTCCTACCCGACTAGTTTAAGGCTTTCCGCTGCTCGCTTGTTCAAGGTAAGTCTCTTGCCCAAGGCTCGTGTTTTCTGCCCAAGGCTAGCCATTGCCTGCCGCCCAAGGCTGGCCTCCACTGTCCAAGGCTATCCGCCCCCGCTAAGGCTAGCTGTTGCCTATCATCTAAAGCCAGCTGTCACTCACCATCCAAAACCAGCCGCCGCCCGCCATCCGAGGTAAGCTACTTTTCCCTTAATTCCATTGCTTCTTTTAGTTAGTTAATTAAATTGATTCATCTAGGTTGCTAGCTAATCAACTCAGTAATCAATTAAATTAATTAATTAATTCAACCTTCTTTTAATCAATTAATCAAAACATGATAAAGTGGCTAGGCTAAACTAACCCCTTCGCAAGATGGGAGAACTGTGTGGATTCTGATTCCCATTCAAAGGGATACATAGGCATGCTTGGTTCAGGCATTGAATCTAATTAAAACTAACCAACTTTCCCCCTATCACCTTCTTTACTTACTCTAATTTTGTTTCCTTTGCTTTATTATTAGGATTAGTTTGGGAAATGTGCGACTTTCGTAAAACCCATAAGGGTTAGAGTAGGTATCCCCTGAGTTTGGATTTCATTATTGACACTCTTTTATTTTGAATTCTAATTGTGTATAAACTTTATAGATTGAATGATCATGCATATTATAAATTGTTTATGCATTTTAATTGTTCATGAAATGTATTTTAAGTCACTTTTATATTACTTGGCCAAACTTATTTTGTTAAATTAAACTGAAAACCTAGTCCCCAAATCCTCTTTGTTTTCGAGGCTAGTGATCTTTTTCCTTTGGGTAATAATTGGAGTGAAATGGGTCTTTTCCTTATATTTTTCCAAATAAAAATAAATTAAGGTAGCGACTTCTAAAAACAAATTTCAAATCTATCAAAGATAAGCCTGAGGGCTTCCTCATGAGTTCTTTACCAAATGAGCATTTTGATTCCCTTTAGCAAATAGGACCAGTACTCGGGCGAGATCTCATAGTTGGCGACTCCACTGGGACTAACTTTCTTTTAATAAAAAGAAAAAATAAGTGGACTACTAATTGGTTTAAAGAGTTTGGCCTTTTAATATGATTGTGATTTTGCATGCATCACTTGCATTGGCTCTTTGCCATCCAACCTAGTTCTAGGAAAATAATGGATAGTGAGTAGCATCGAGTGGGTAACCCTCCTTGGGTCTATTCACCGATAGTGAAATATCCACCCCGCAACGAATCCTTTGATTCTTTCAAAGGTGTAACGAGTATGCATGTACTGTTAGACCCATGCGAGGCTCCTTGACTCACATGTGGTTAGGTATATCGCTGCTCTAGTGTGATGAGTACCCAAATCTAGCCACCCTTACCTTTTCATGTAATAAACTTAGATCCTAGCCTTAGGTTGTATGTACCATAATTAAAACCTTGCATCTTTGCATTTTCATGAAATGTTTTCCTCATGCATATCATGAATCCATATTGTATAACAAAATATGCATTCATCTTAAGTCTAGGTCGAACTTTGAACCGAAGAAGGATCAAACATTATTATCTCCATTCAAACACCTCCCCTTTAAGCGCCTCACTCTCACCTCTATCCCATTCACTTTTGCCCCCACAAACCTTAAGCCATCACCCTAAACCTTACCCCTTTACCTTAACCTTTAACCTAACACCAATACCCTAACCCTAAACCTTACCCCTTTATCTTAGCCTTTAACCTAAACACCGATACCCTAACCCTAACCCTTACCCCTTTATCTTAGCCTTTAACCTAAACACCAATACCCTAACCCTAAAACCTTACCCCTTTACCTTAGCCTTTAACCTAAACACCAATACCCTAACCCTAAACTTTACCCATTTACCTTAGCCTTTAAACGAAACAACAATACCCTAATCCTAAACCTTACCCCTTTACCTTAGCCTTTAACCTAAATACCAATACCCTAGCCCTAAACCTAAAACCTCATTTCCTAGCCTTGACCTCAAACACCTCTAACCTTAAACATTGTTACCTTAACACCTTAACCTTAACTAAAATGTCTTCACCCTAAATTGTAACCTAAAAACATCTCTGCCCTCCTCTTACCCATACCTTGCCAACCTAGCCACAAGACACCATCGCCTAACATCCTTGGCCCATTACTTTCAAAACCAATCCGTTACCCCCATATTGATAGATGCCTATAGCCTATATCCTAAATCATCAAGACACTACCTTAAGCCTAATAACTTTGGCCTAACATACTACCTTAAACCCAATACCCTTGGTTCAGTCTACTACCCTAAGCTTAAAGCATCTGCCCCATCATGCCTTAAGCCCAAAAAAATGATTGGCCTATGACATAATAGGAAGCTTTTTCTTTTAAGATCTGTATACCTATACCTTCTTCACCTCCTCACCACCTCTTCTGTTCCATACCTGTCATTTACCTTATTGCTTTGGTTTGAAGGTACTAATGGTCCACCCGTTTAATATGGCTTCCTTGACTACACTTGTGACCAGAGTCCTTAAAAAGCAAGAAGAACATTTCCAGGCTATCCTAGCTACTCAGCAAGCCTAATTTGAGGAACAAAGACAATTCATCATTGAGAAAGTTCAAGCTATGATTAACCAGGCCACCCTTAGCCATCCTAACCCAAACCTTATCTTGAACTCAACCAATCCTAGCCCAAATTTGAGCCAAACCAATTCATATCGAGACTAAGGTGGGGAAGTTTTCTCTTATCCAGATACTAGATTGCTCATGGAGAAACTTGAAGCCATAGAAAGAACCATCAAATCCCTAAAGCACTGCGATGATCTAATTGATGTGGATAGTTTAACCTTATTCTCTAATGCCAAGCTTCCTCCTAAATTCAAAATGCCTGAACTAGAGAGATTTGATGGAACCACTTGCCCTAAGACCCATCTGAAGATATATGTGGGGGCAATGAAGCTTTTAGGAGTTAGCGATGAGCTCTTTGCTCAACTATTCCAACAATCACTAACCGGTGTTACTAGGAGATGGTTCCTTTCACTAGATAAGAGCAAAAAAAGGACATGGGATGACATTTGTTGTGCCTTTCTCAAACAATATCATTATAATAGTGGAATGGATGTCACTAGGCATGACTTGGAAACCATCAAGCAGCTTCCAGATGAGTCTTTCTCCATGTTCTTACAAGGTGAAGGGCTAAAGCTGCCCAAATGGTAAATAGACCAATCGAGTAAGAACAAGTCGACATCCTTATTAAGAAGCTACTTCTAACCTACTGAGCCTACTGGTTAATCTAATACCTACCACTTTTAAGGCTTTGATTGCAACCGCATCAAAGGTTAAAGATTGCATCCAAATTGCATCATTTCAACCTGAATTTCCCGCCAACGACCTGAACAGTGATGAAGAACCCAAACCTAATTCAACCCCACCTTACCTCAGCCCCAAGTGGCATGACATAGAAGAGTTCAAGTTTGGCTAATATGATCTATCTAAGATTGAATTCCAAGTCTGAGTCTAAATCACCAAGTTTGAGTCCAAATCCCAAAGTCTGAGTCTAAATTCAAGTCTGAGTCTATTGTCTTATTTTCTTTTATTTTTCATCAATCATGTCGATTCCTTTTTGTAATAAAATTTTCCATTGTAATAAAACATTCACATCTTTTTAAGTATTTATGCGCTTTTTTAAACATGGATGAGCTTTAAAAGGAAAAAAAAAAAGAGAAAAGGGAGAAAGAGAGAAATGAACAAGTCCATCACAATTGAGGTGCCATCAACAATTGCTTTGGTAGCTCCTAACCAAAGAAGGTCCAGAAATGGACCTCTTATCAAATACTTGAAGCACAAAATCAAACTATATACCTCAACAAGGGGGTAACAAGATTTGTCAAATCCAAAATTCAAAGTTTAGACCCCCTTTAAAATGAAGAAAATCAGCAAATCATGGTAGAATGTTTTCTCCCAAATTTTATTATTCTAAGCTCGTTAAGTTGAAAACCCAAAAAGATGGCTTAGGCAAAAGTTAGAGTTAGAAAAAAAAAAAAAGAAAAAGAAAAAGAGAAAGGGAAAGCTCATCCTAGTTATCTTCCTTCATATCATTCAAAGTTTGTAAATTAAGGTTCAATCAATCTATCTTGTCTCATGTCTTCAAAGTCATTCTTCCTCACTAGAGGCTCATTCTCTAAAGTGATATTGTCTTCTACGTCCTTATCTCATAGTGGGGGCATGTCTTTCTAGGTCGTCATCATCTTTTTCCATCTCGTCATTTAGCTTAAAGAGTTTAGGCATAATCTCACATTGCTAGTCTGTCATGTTCCTGCTAGTCTGTCACGTTCCTATCTCTTATTGGGAGCATGATCCCCAAGTTGTCTCTTCTTATCAAGTTCTTCAGCCTTCCTTAAGGCACTTCCTTTCATCCAGTTTGTCATTTATGTGGTACCCTAAATGTCTCTTCAATCTCAAATGACAAGATTAGCTTGGCTTGTTTCTTCTCCATGAATCATGCTACAGATAGCAAAATCACACAACCTCCCTAATCTTTTTCAAAAACCTGCCTTTGAACCATTCCCCAACTTCAAAATATACCATTCCATCTTTTCAAGCTCAAGCCTTATACCACCCATTCCTTGGCAAAATCCCATCATCTTTTAAGAGCCAAGCCCATGGGCAAAACCAAAGATCCTAAGTCTTTCAAGACTCATCATCCTTAAAGCTAGCTTTCTCTAGCATGACCAAAATCAAATCATGTCTTGCAAAGCTTAAGAAGGGCTCAAACCACTCAAGTCATCCCATGTCTCATTGGCAAAACCTTATCATCCTTGAAAAGACCAAGCCTCTTTGGCAAATTACATCACTTATAAAGCCCAATTGAGTCAAAGCCTACCAACCGTATGATGGGCAAGAAAATATGATTCAATTATGCCAAAGGGCAAACACTCATCCATGAGTCTACGATGTCTGTGTGGCCAAAACCTGTAGTAGCATACCTGAGATAAAGCAACCAACTTTTAGAGGTCCAAAGCACCCTTGTAGAAAAGTCTAAGCTGACAAAGCCTTTTAACCAAAAGCCTTCAAGCCTTTATCCTGAAACCCAAGCCCAAAAACATTCACCATAAAAACCACTCCCACAAAGCCTTCACCTTGAAGCCCAAACCAAAAAGCCTTCACTATGAAGCCCAAGCCCAAAAGCCTTCACCATGAAACCACTCCCCAAAAGCCTTCACCATGAAGCCTAAACCTAGCTTTCACCATGAAGTTCAAACCAAGAAGCCTAAGCCTAGCTTTCACCATTCACAAAGGACCATAATCTCCTCCAAAGCCAAATCTGACTGAACCTTCCCCAACTAATTTCCTAGCCTGACCTATCCTCTAAGCTAGACCTAATCGAGCCAAAGGCAGAATTTGACCAAGTCTTCCAAATAAACTCCCTAAAGGTTGCAACCTACCTAAGCCAAAGTCCCAGACTTGACTAAGCCTTCCATATGAACTTCTCCAAGGGCAAGCCTCATAAGTTGACCTTCCCTAAACCTTCCAATCTAATCATCTCCAAAAATCTGACCTTCCTGATCCAGGTCTCCAATTCAGCCTCAAATCAAAGTCAGACCTATCTAAACTGAACAACCCGATCTTTTCCAAGACCACACAATACTTCTTCCTAGGCCAAACTAATAGCCATTAACTAGCCAATCTCATACCTAGCATGCCTACTTCACCTCTAAACTAGGCAATCAACTGAAAAACCAAATGACCAAACCACTTTCCTCTATCATTCTAAAGTGGGGGCACATCCCTTTGAAATATTCACCTTTTTGAAATAGGGGCATCTTTCTCCCAAAGATCAGCACTTTTATATCAGGCTGACCCTTTACAGGTTCAAGGTATTAGATCATTACATAATCATCTAGCATTTTTGCATTGAACAGGATCATCACTTTTCATTCCTACCATAAAAGACCACTACTGTTCCTAACAGACAGGACAATTATCTTTACCATTCCTACTAAACAAGATGGTCATCTCTTCTTGATCCTACCAAACAAGATCATCACTTTTCATTCTTACCAGAAAGGACCACTACTATTCCTAACAGACAGGACAGTTATCTTTACCATTCCTACTAGACAGGATGGTCATCTCTTCTTGATCCTACCAAACAAGATCATCACTTTCATTCCTACCAGAAAGGACCACTACTGTTTCTACTAGATATGACAATTATCTTTACCATTCCTACCAGATAGGATGGTCATCTCTTCTTGATCCTACCAGACAGGATCATCACTTTTATTCCTACTAGAAATGACCACTACTATTCCTACTAGACAGGATAGTTATCTTTACCATTCCTACCAGACAGGATGGTCATCTCTTCTTAATCCTACCAAACAAGATCATCACTTTCATTCCTACCAGAAAGGACCACTACTGTTCCTACTAGACAGAACAATTATCTTTACCATTCTTACCAGACAGGATGGTCATCTCTTCTTGATCCTACCAGATAGGATCATCACTTTTCATTCCTACTAGACAGGAACTGCCGTTTTCTTCCTAACACTCCCAAATATACTGGGAGCATCCTCCTGCCACTCCCAAATATGCTGGGGGCATCCTCCTGCCACTTCCAAATATACCGAGGGCATCCTTTTCATTTCACACCTATCAGAATTTCTTGCCGTTTCCAAATATACTAGGGGCATCTTTTTCATTTCACAATTATTAGAATTTCTTGCCGCTTCCAAATATACCAGGGGAATCCTCTTCATTTCACACTTATCAAAATTTCCTGACTCTTCCAAATATACCAGGGTATCCTTTTCATTTCGTACTCATCAAAACTTCCAACCGCTTCCAAATATACCGAAGACATCCTTTTCATTTCATACTCATCAGAACTTCCAGCTGCTTCCAAATATACCAGGGGCATTCTCTTCATTTCGTACTCATCAGAACTTCCAGCCACTTCCAAATACACCGGGGGCATCCTTTTCATTTCACACTTATTAGAACTTCCAGCTGCTTCTAAATATACTAGGGGTATCCTCTTCATTTCACACTTATCAGAACTTTCTGCCCTTCCAAATATACCAGGGGCATCCTTTTCATTTCACACTTATTAGAGTTTTCTATCGCTTCCAAATATACCGGAGGCATCCTCTTCATTTCACACTTATCAGAATTTCCTGCTGCTTCCAAATATATTGGGGCATCCATTTCATTTCACACTTATCAGAATTTTCTGCTGCTTCCAAATATACCGGGGGCATCCTCTTTATTCTAAAGTTCACACTCATCAAAACTTCTTGTCGCTCCCAAATATACTGGAGGCATCCAATTCATTCTAAAGTTCACACTCATCAGAACTTCCTGCCACTCCCAAATATACCAGAGGCATCCTCTTCATCCTCAAGTTCACTGTCATTAGAATTGCCTTTCTAACAAAGACAATTATGATGAGGGGGCAGCTGTGAACCCTTAATTTTGCACCTTCTAGTATGCACTTGAACCTTAGATTTACTTGGGCTCGATAAACAAACCTTCAGAAGCTGAAAACTCTCAAAATGGAAAAAATTAAAATATTTCTTTTTAGCATTTAAACCATTTTAGATCATCTAGGACTGAGTAACGAGTACAACGCAACTAGAATTATGAAAAATGAATGATAAACGAGCAAGAACGGGCAAAAGTGGGGCTCGTTGCTGTAGAGCTCTGCGGCACTGCTACAAAGCCCTCTATGGAACCACAAAGGGCTATGCGGCACTACTGCAAAGGCCTCTGATGTGACAACTCTGGTGAAAATCTAATTTTTTGCAATCCCACATTGGAAATTTGTGTTTTCTATGCTTTAAAACTCCTCCTATATATAGAGGGCCTCCCCACACTTCAAAACATCAAATTCTAGAGCTTGAAAAGCATTACTTAAAGCAAAACGCTTTGCATTTGCTCCTTGCTTTGCAAAACAAGTTGGGAGGTTTCTCCTTGATTCTTACCCGACTAGTTTAAGGCTTTCTGCTGCTCGCCTGTTTGAGGTAAGTCTCTTGCCCAAGGCTTGTGTTTGCCGCCCAAGGCTAGCTGCCGCTTGCCACCCAAGGCTAGCCACCACCGTCTAAGGCTATCTGCCCCTAGCTAAGGCTAGCTTATGCCTGCCATCTAAAGCCAGCTGTCACCTATCATCCAAGGCCAGCCACCACCCACCATCCGAGGTAAACTTCTTTTCCTTTAATTCCATTGCTTCTTTTAGTTAGTTAATTAAATTGATTCATCTAGGTTGCTAGCTATTCAACTCAGTAATCAATTAAATTAATTAATTAATTCAACCCTCTTTTAATCAATTAATCAAAACATGATAAAGTGGCTAGGCTAAACTAACCCCTTTGCAAGATGGAAGAACTATGTGGATTCTAATTTCCATTCAAAGGGATACGTAGGTATGCTTGGTTCAAGCATCGAATCCAATTAAAACTAACTAACTAACTTTCCCCCTATCACCTTCTTTACTTACTCTAATTTTATTTCCTTTGCTTTATTATTAGGATTAGGTTGGGGAATGTGTGACTTTCCTAAAACCCATAAGGGCTAGAGGAGGTATCCCCTGAGTTTGGATTTCACTATTGAATCTCTTTTATTTTGAATTCTAATTGTGTATAAAATTTATAGATTAAATGATCATGCATATTATAAATTGTTTATGCATTTTAATTATTCATGAAATATATTTTAAGTCACTTTTATATTACTTGGCCAAACTTATTTTGTTAAAACTAACAAAAAACCTAGTCCCCAAATCCTGTTTGGTTTCGAGGCTAGTGATCTTTTTCCTTTGGGTAATAATTGGAGTCAAATGGGTTTTTTCCTTTTTTTTTTCCAAATAAAAACAAATTAAGGTGGTGACTCCTAAAAATAATTTTCAAATCTATCAAAGAAAAGCTCGAGAGCTTCCTCTTGAGTTCTTTCCCAAATAAGCATTTCGATTTCCTTTAGCGGATTAGACTGGTGCTCGGGTGAGGCCTCACGGTAGAGTGCGGCTTCAACCCACTTAGACAAATAGTCAATAGCTACCAAGATGAATTCATACTTGCTAGAAGACTTTGGGCTTATCTTGCCAATGACATCCAGGCCCTATGTTATAAATGGCCAGGGTGCGGTGATAGGGGGATAAACGTACAGGAGGCTGTTTATGGAGTTTGGCATAGATTTGGCATTTATGAAACTTCTGCACATATCTTGCACAATCTTGATTCATAGTAAGCTAGAAGTAACCCTGATTCATGATCTTACAGGCTAGATCAATTCCATTCATATGTGGACCTTCATTGCCACCATGCACCCATTCTATGATCTGTTGGGCTTTTGCTTCAGTGACACACCTCAGATGGATGTTGTCCCAAACCTATTTGTATAGTACTTCCCCATTTGGAATGAATCCCCTAGATAGCTATCTTAATGTCCTCTTTTATGTTTTAGAGGCCCCTTTAGGATAGAGTCCATTCTTGATGTAATTGAGGATATCCCAAAACCATGGTTTGCCATCAACCACTTGAATATTTAAGCAATGAGTTATGTATCATGGCTCATGCTTAACTTTAATTGTAATGGGTCTAATTATGAAGCCATCACTTATGTCAAGCATTAAGGCGAGTGTTGCTAAAGCATCAGCAAATTTGTTCTTCATTCTTGGTAGATAATGGAAAGATAACTCATAGAAATTGGTTGTCAGTTCATCTAAGTGTTTATGGTAAGGAACCAAATGCTCTTCTCTGATCTTCCGCTTTCCTAAGGCTTGGGAAACTATCAGGTTCGAATCCCTATAAATATGAAGACATTTGATTTTGAGCCTCACTGCTGCTTCAAGGTCACAAATGCATGCTTCATACTCTGCTTCATTATTTGTCACTTTGAAATTCAGTTTAATGGCTATGGGTAGGCTTTCCCCACTTGGTGTAATGAACACAATGCTAGCACCATACCCTTTATTATTAAATGCCCTATTGAAGTAGAGCTTCCAAACTTCATTGTCGATCATCAAGATATCCTCATCAGAGAATTTAGGTTCAACCCATTCATCATTTATTGGAGTTGCAGCTAGCTGATCAGCCACTATGCTACCTTTGATTGCTTTTCATTGTACATACTTGAGATCATATGTTGCCATCACTGCTATCCATCTGGCCATCTTACTGTCAAGAATTGACTTCTCCATAAGGAATTTCAAAGGGCTCTTATTAGTAAGAACATCAGTTGTAAAAGAACAGAGGCAATGTTGCAGCTTGTGGCAGACCCATACCAAGGCAAGGCATAGTTTTTCTATAAAGCTATACTTGAGCTCATAAGACAGCATCCTTTTGCTCAAGTAATAGATGGCATTTTTCTTGTTGGAATTAGGAGCATTCTGAGTGAGCATTACCCCTATTGCTTCATCAGTTACTGATAGGTAAAGTAACAAAGGCTCCCCAGGCCTTGGTGGCTATAGTACTGGTGGATTTAGCAAGTATTGCTTGATCTAGTCAAAGACTTTTTGGCAATCGTCATTCCAATGCTTAGAGGCTACTTTTTTGAGTAACTTAAAGATGGGCCCACATACATCAGCCAATTGATTGATGAATTGACTAATGTATTGGAGCTGTCTAAGAAAACCTCTGATCTCCTTCTCTGTTTTAGGAGGAGGCATTTCTAAAATTGCCTTTGATTTAGCTAGGTCCATTTTATACCCTTCCTGCTGACCATGTGGCCTAGGAATACTCCATATGAGGCTCCAAAGACACATTTGGCAGGATTGAGCTTGAGATTGTATTGGCGAAGTCTAAGGAACCTCTAAATGTTCTTTGGCAGTGGCACCTTTTATTACCATGTCATCCATATAAATTTCAATCTCTTTATGCATCATGTCATGGAAAATGCCATCCTTTGGTATGTTGCCCTAGCATTTTTGAGCCCAAATGGCATGACCCGATAATAGTTGGTGCCCTACTCGGTAATGAAGGTTGTCTTCTCTTTGTTAGGGGAATGAATCATTATCTTATTATACCCTACAACCAAGTCTATTAAGGAAACCATTTCAAAACCAACCTTGCGGTCTACTAAGAGGTCAATGTGAGGTAAGGGAAAATCATCCTTGGGACAGGCCTTGTTCAAATCCCTATAGTCCACACACATTCTGACTTTGCCATCTTTTTTAGGTACCGACACAATGTTAGCAAACCATGTTGGATAGTTGATAAGCTTAATGAAATTGTGATCCAACAACTTGGTAATTTCCTTTTTGATTGGTATAGACCATTATGTCTTGAGTCTTCACAATTTCTGCTTAGCGGGCTTAGCACATGGGTAAATTGGAATCTTGTGGACTGCTATGCTTGGATCCAAACCTGTTATGTCCTTTAGGTGCCATGCAAAATAGTTGTGAAATTCTCTGATCATCTTTTCAATATGATCGTTGTTTATGCATACAGATGCAATGAATATAGTTTTTAATATATCATGAGTGCCAGCATTTATGGGCTTTTTAATTGCATCATCTTTTATTTCATTTATTTTAGTTTTGCTTGATGTCTCATTTATGTCAGATTTAAAAGTTGGAACATCAAAGAAAAATGGAGACATAGGATCGTAAGAGGAAAGGGTAAACTTTTTATTAAATTTAAATAGGGATATGTCTCAGTTTACATTAAATTGAATAGTTAGACCCTCAAGGTTAGTTCCATCATTATCAATAGAAGAAAAAGAAGAAACAGACTTAGATTCAAAAGATGAGTTTGGAGAGGATTCTGATTTAGACTGGGACTCTAACTCGAAATGGGACTCTGATATGGATTCTGGTTCAAAAAAATGAAGGGGACTCTCTCCAAAGGACCAATTTTGTAGCTGGGTCTTGGTGGGCTGGATTAAGGTGGAAAGGTTAGTTTTCTCCTTCTCAATAGTGAGCATGAACACTTCATCAAAAAGACTAGCCTCCATGTTCGTTTCCCAATCTCAACTAAGCATATAGATTAGTTCATAGTCTTCTAGTTTGAGCCTGACATTAGAAAAGATTTCAAACTTGGGGGTTAGTTTTCCTATAATGGGGTAGATCTATGGCTTAGGAAAGTTACAGTAAGGAACTATATCACCTTTCTTTACAAAATAGCCATTTAGAGTTTTGAAGTAAGGGTGAATGGGCTAGTCATAGACCTCACCTGTTTTAAGGGCAATTGTTTTGTCTTTAGCCCGATTTTCCATTTCTAGAAGGTCTTCATCAGCGAGCTTATACCCCAGCCCAAATGGTGGCATTGCAACCGAGTAGTCTAGAAAAGACTTCAAGCCCTGTTAGCCTCTTTCCAGACCTAAACTAGGAAAGTAGTTCATTTTTCTGAGCATATTAGAAACAACAATATTTTCAAATGGGTCAAAATCAAATGGGACAAATTCTTTACCCTCTTCGCCCTCAATGTACTATATGAAAGAGAAGCCAAAAAGTGGATAGGTAGATAGCTCAGGTTGGATTTCCAAGATGGGAACAAAGTTTAAGATGTCAGGTTTTCCATTCACATCCCTTTTGACTGTCACAACCCCATTTTTGAAAGGGAATTTGATTTTCGGATGCGAAGGAAGGGATAGCCTTTACCTTATGGATCTAGGGCCTTCCAAGTAATAGGTTGAAATATGAAGGTACATCAATCACTTGAAAAGAGATAGTGAAAGATGCAGGCCCGATGGTCACATTTATGATAGCCACTTTAAGAACTTCTCTCTTGGTGTTGTCATATGCCCTTACTATATGATTTGAAGGGGTAAAATCAATAACTTCTAGCCCCAAGCAGCTTGCTACCTTCAAAGGGCATACATTCAAGGCTGAACCATTATTAATTAAAACCATTGGCACGATTTTTCCCCGAGTGACAACTATAATGTAAAGGTTATTATTGTGGTCAGAGTCCCCTCCTGGAATATCATTCTCCCCAAAAGTAACGGATACCCCTTTAGCAGCACTGGTGATAGAGGCAACAAGGCTTTCATGTGTGGTATCAATGAGAGCCTGGCATTGATTCAATGCCTTACAAAGAGCTTGGCAGTGAGGATAAGAAGACTGAATCAAGCTCCAAATTGATATATTCACTTAGGTCTTTTTGAGTTGCTTGAGAATGAGATTTTCATCTAGTTCAAAAATCCCTTTCAATTTGTAGCTAGTGTAGGAATAGGTTGGATGGGTTGAGTGTTTGGATTTGATGGGCTCGGGCTTTGGATGATTCTACCACTTTGGTGATGGCATCGATTTCCTCAACCATGTTGGTTAGGTCTAACACATAACAATAATTGGGATTTGACTCAATCAAAGAGATCGGGTCAACTCCCTTATGATTATTTATAGCATTGACTGTCTGGTTGGGAAGGGGGTCTGTGTTGATATTTAGTTGGCCTTTTGGTGGTATAAGGTCATTGGAATCAATAAGGTCCTGGATTCTATGTTTAAGGGCCTTGCACGCATCTGTTTTGTGCCCAGGTCCTTGGTGGTAGTCACACCTCTCATTTGGGTTGTGATTTTTAGGTAGTGGATTAGGGACTAGTCTAGATTTAAGGAGTTTTACCATGTTTTCCTCATGCAGCTTCTTAAGAATGATACTCATGGGTACACCCCCTAGATCAAAAAATTACCTCCTTTCAATCTTAAGAGGCTTCTTGATTGGCAAAGCATTAACCTCTCCCTTCCCCCCCCCCCCCCCCCCCCCCCCCCCCCATTCCTGATTCATTGAGGAAGCCACATTGCCTTAATGCGTTGGCCTTTTATATCTTGACCCTGATGCAGACTCTTCTTTAATTTGACCACTCTAAATTAGGTCTTTAATTTTTAAAGCAGTAGCAATAAAGGCTTTAAAGGAAGGAAAGTATTGAGTCTGTAGCCTTTCATGGTAAATTGGCAGAAGGTTCTTGATAATTATGTCAATCTGTTCACTTTCAGAAGGTCGATTCCCCATTTGAGAAACCTTTTTCCTCCACCTTGTGAGGAACAATAGGAAGGATTCCTTTGCATATTGTTTGGTGGTCTCGAGTTCTCTTCTTGTTACATCGACCTCAATGTTGTAGTGATATTATTTAACAAAAATATTACAGATATCATCCCAGGTCCATTCTTGGGAAATATCCAAGTCTACAAACCACTTCACAGTAGTACCGGTCAGAGACTATTGAAATAATTGGGCTAGGAGTTCATTGTCCACACCTAAAGGATGCATGGGCCCCACATACACCTTGAGATGGGTTTTAGGGCAAGTAGTTCCGTCAAACTTGTCAAAATTTGGCATCTTGAACTTAGGAGGAACTATTGCATTAGGAAACAAGCTTAGGGACCCTGTATCAACCAGGTCCACTTTCTTCTTCAGATCTTTCAACATTTTCTCCATGTGTTCCATTTTTTCCATATAGGCTTTTATTTCAAGATTGACTTCCTTACCTTGGAAAGGATCCGCAGGTCGGGAAGTGAAAGTAGGGGTGAAATTTGTTGGTTGAATTATCATGGGTTGAAAAGGTGAGTTATTTTTGAGGAATTCAGGTGACGGGATGGGTACTGGTGGAATGGTATCAGTATTTTGCAGGCACTTTGTCTCTGGAGTCAACTCTAGAAGTGGATCCATGGATAGGATAAAGAGCAGGTTTTGGGTCAGATTTGAGTAGTTTCAGTTAGATGAGCTTTAGGCCAAGGAGGTTTTTTCCATCATGGTGTGAACATCTTTCATAATAGCCATCGTTTAGGCTTTTAGCATGTCTTGAAAATAAGCCTCTTGCCTCTTCATCATGGTCTCTTGGTGTTCAGAGAGCTTAGTAAGAAGCTCATCAAAGATCTCATCGACTTTGGTAGTAGTGATTTCATCTCCAATAGTAGACATCTTGTCAACCTTCAGATAAAAAGATAAAGCTGGGTCAATTTTTAGCTTAGGTATGGAATAAAGATCATGGAATCCTAATCATGTGAGGCCTCACCCGAGCATTGGTCTAATATGCTAAAGGGAATCGAAATGCTCATTTGGGAAAGAACTCACAATGGAACCCTCGGGTTCAGATTGGTTGATTTTTGAAAAGAGCCACCACCTTAATTTTATTTATTTGGGAAAAAATTAAAGGAAAAACTCAAATTGACTCCAATTAATATCCCAAAGGAAAAGATCACTAGTCTCGAAATCAAAGAAGACTCGGGAACTAGGTTTTCAGTTTATTTAGAAAAATGATTAGTTTGGCAAATTTAATACAAGATGACTTAAAATGAAATTCATGAACAATTTACATAATGCATGAACAATTATATAATAGATGAATAAAAAAATAAATAAACATTCATCTAAAGCGATAAAGCAATAAAGTAAATGAATTAACTTTACAATTCAAAACCAAAATAGGGGATACTTCCTCTAGCCCTTATAGGTTTTAGGGAAGTCACACATTCCTTAAAATTATTCTAAAGCAATTACTAAAGAAAAATATTGAAAAAGGAGACAAAATCAATATTATAATAAAGAAAACAAACTAAAAGCAGATATCGTGAAGAAAAGAGCTAATTCATAAAATAACATACAAGAGAATTTACATTTTATTTAAATTGGATTTAATGCTTTAAACAAGCAAGTCTATGTATCCCTTTGAATGGGAATCAAAATCCATGTAGTTCACCCTTTTTGCGAAGGGTTTAGTTTAGCCTAGCCATTTTATCATGTTTTAGTTCATTGATTAAAAGGTGGGTTGATTGATTAAATCAGATTGACTGATTACCAAGTTGTTAATTAGGTCAGGTTTTAATTAACAAGTTAATGCAATAATTCAAATAGCTTACCAAGTTAATTAAATCAAATTCTAATCAACATGCCTCAAAATAATGAAAGAAAATGACAAAACATGCAAAGCAAAGAAATAACAAACGAAAAGAACAATCTAAGCAATCCTAAGGAAAAATAACCAAACAAACAAATGGAACAATATAAAGCAAAAGAAACACTAAAGCAAAACAAAACAAAAAGAAAATAAATACCTTACGAAGACGAGACTTGGGGACATAGGGTGGATGAAGCGGATGACCATATCGCAATTCTACCTTCTCAGCTCAATGGAATGACAACCTTAGAACGGAGACTCGGACGATGTTATTGGGGCTTCCTCGAACTGATTTTAGGAGACCTACCTCGAAATGACCACCTAAATAAAATAAAATAAAATAAAATTTTAAACTAAAAAGTTTGTTCCTTTCGGACCAAACTTTAAAAATGTTGATTGCTTTGAAATCAATTAGTTTGATTTAAGCAATACTGAGTGTGAAAATGAGGTAGGGAGATGTAGCTTTTATAGGAAGAGAGTTGGGAGTGAAAATGATGAATTTTCAATATGGGATTCAGTTCGCAACACACAAAACCTCATAGGACACTTTGGCAACCATACACGGCGACTTCGGATTGAATGGAATAGAGGGCAACTACATAGGACTTGTGCGGTTCTATAGAGGACCTTTGTGGTTTTGTAAAGGGTCTTTGTAGTTTCGCACAGGCTCTGTGCAGTCACAGTTGTCCTGTGCAGTCCTTATGAGACCGCCCGCCTTTTTTTACTCCATTCTCGTCCATTTTAGCTCTGATTTAAGCCCGGTTTGATTTTATGGATTTGTAATTGAATGCCAGTTGTCTGAAGGTACAAATTTAAGAGTTCACAGCTGGCCTCTCATCAGAATTGGCTTATTAGGAAGGTAATCTGATGATAGTGAACCCAGCGATGGAAAAAAATGAATCAAAGGGATGTCTAAGTCAGGATTAAGACATATTAGGGAGAAAGACGTGGTTGATTTTTATAAGTAAAGGATAGATGGAAAAAGAAGCCATAGGAATGTTTAGGTGATTGTTACTAAACATTTATAGGTGAAGTTTTGAAAGAATTTTGATAAAAAGATAGGGGTAGGAACCATATGAATGTTTAGGTGATTGTTACTAGATATTTATAGGTAAAAAGAGATTTTGTCAATAGCTATCAGTCCGGCCTTGACATTAGATGCGAGAATGATCTTGATGAATTTCAATTAAGCTATCTGTTTGGTCTTAATGTTAGAGGGTAAATATGATATGGGAAAATCTCAATCAAGGCTATCTGCTTGGCCTTAATGTTAGAGGTAGAAAGATGTTTTGGGAAAAATCTCAATCAAGGCTATCTATCCAGTCTTAATGTTAGAGAATTTAAATCAAGGCTATCTGTCTGACCTTAATATTAGGTAAATCTCAATCAAGACTATCTATCCAGCCTTAATGTTAGAGAATTTAAATCAAGGCTATCTATTCAGCCTTAATGTTTAGAGGTATAAATGATTTGGTAAAAGTAATGGTTCTGGTATGTTTTGGAAAGTCCAGCATGATATTCGATCAGTTTTGAGACTTTTTTTTATAGGAAAGATGATGACCCTATATGGCAGGAATAGACGGAGAGATGAATGATGACGACCCTGTCTAGTAGGAATTGACAAAAAGATGATCTATTTTGATTCAAAAGTCTAACTATTATGAAATGCATCTAACTATGTAATGATTAGATACCTTAAACCTGTGAAGGGTCTATTTGGTAGGAGAGTACTGAGCTTTTGGGAGAAAGATGCCCCTACTTTGGAAGGTAGCTTGGTTATTTGGTTTTTGGTTGTTCGATCTAGGAAGAAGTCACTTTAGGAGGTTAAGCCAAGTATGGTTGGGAGAGGTTGGGCTAGGTTTAGCTGGGTTCTACTTGGGAGAAGGTTCGGTTTGAGGCTGAATTGAAAAGTTTGGTAAAGGGGGTTAAGTCCTTAAAGACGATTATGTCGAAAGTCTAGGTTAAGTTTTGGGGAAGGTTAATTTGTTGGACTTGTCTCCAAAGAAGTTCATACGGGTGTCTTTGGTCAGGTATGACAACTGACTTGGTCAGTTATGGCCTTCTGGTTTGGCTTTAAGGGAGATCATCTTGGAAGGCTAGGTCAGGTTTGACATTAGCTAGGGTCATTTGGAAGCTCAATCTAGTTTGGCTATGTAAGAGATTAGATTAGAGGCTTGGTCAAGTCACAGCCTTCTAGTGAGTTCATTCGAAAGTCTTGGTCAGATTTTACCTTAAGACTGTGTCAGAGAGATCAGGCTGGGATGCTAGACCTAAGAGGCTAATCTTGGCTCAGAGGAAGGGTCAAGTTAAGAAATCCAGCTCGGGAAGGCTCAGTCAGATTTGGCCTTAGGGGAGATCATGGGCTTCATAGTGAAGGATTTTTGGGAGTGGGTTTCATGATGAAGGCTTTTGGTCATGTGCTTCATGGTGAAGGCTTTTTGGACTGGGCTTCTTAGTGAAGGCTTTTTGGACTGGGCTTCTTGGTGATGGCTTTTAGGTGTTGAGGATAGTTTTTTATAAGGGTGCTTTGGATGGTTGGCTTTAGCCAGGGTCTTCATGATAAAGGCTTATTGGTTTGTGCTTTGTGACAAAGGCCTTTAGTTATAAGGGTATTGCATGCTCATGGTTAATAATTTGCCCTTTGACCTAGTTTTATTAGAATGGTTTGCAAGCCTTAAGAGATGTTGATCTCAGGGATTATATGTTTTGCCAATGAGCTTTAATCTTTCAAAGATAATGAGATGTTTGCCAAAGAGGCATGAGATGGGCCTTGATTGGTTCGAGTCCTTCTTAATCAATTTGAGGATGATAGGCTTTGGGAGATATGCCTCGATTAGATTAAAAAATGATGAGTCCTGAGATACTTAGGATTTTTGGTTTTACCCATGATGAGATTTTGCCAGGGAAATAATGGTATGATTTGCCAATGAGGCTTCGGATGGAACATTATGATTGCATAAAGTTTGAGAATGGCTTGAAGGTAGGCTGAAATTTCTGAAATGAATCATAGAGGTTGTATAGTTTTGCTTTTTGTAGCATAAATAATGAAAAAGGGCAAGTTAAGCTTTCTTGCTATTTGAGATTGAAGAGACTTGTGGAGTGACACTTAATTAGTTTGACTTGATGTAGATGACACACGAACTAAAAGAAAAGGCCCTTAAGAATGGCTAAAGGACTAATGAGAAGAGACAACTTAGGGATTATACCCCTAGACTAGAGATTTGGCTTTTTGAGCTAAACAATAGGATGGATTGATAACATATGATGATGTTTTGGAAAGACATGCCTCCATTATAGGATAAGGGAATAGAAGATAGTATATCCTTAGAGAATGAACCTCTAGTGAGGAAGGATGACTTTGGAGACATGAGACAAGATGGATTGATTAAAGATGACAACTTTGGACAAGAGGGAAGATGACTTGGATGAGCTTTCTCTCTCTCTCTCTCTCTCTCTATCTCTTTCTCTCTCTCTCTCAACTCTAACTTTTGCCTAAGCCGCCTTTTTGGGTTTTCAACTTAGCAAGCTTGAATTAATGAAATTTGAAAGAAAATTCCACTATAGTTTGGGCTGCTGCCTTTTTTCATATTGAAAGGCTTTGACCTTTGAATTCTAGATTTGACAAAGGTTTTCTCTGAACTTATTGCCCCTTGTTGAGGTGCATCATTTGATTACCCGACGTGCAATAGGTAATTACATTTACTTGCTCTTTATGCTTTAACTATTTGATCATTTAACCTTTTTTGGTTAAGTGTAATTGTTGATGGCAACTTAAATTCTAACATGGACTAATTGTGGTGGATTTAACTGTTTGTTCATTTCTCTCTCTTTCTTTTTTTTTTCTTTTCTTGTTTTTTTTTTAAGCTCATCCATATTAGACTAAAAAGGAAGATAAGAAAATAAATGCACTAATAAGAAAATGTAGATTCATTACTATAAAGAAAAATTTATTATAAGATGACAAAAAGGGGACTGACATGGTTGACAAAATACAAAATAAAATAAAATAGAATGACAGACTTTGACTCAAAGTTAAACTCAAACTTTGATTTGGAGTTCAACTTCAAACAGGTCAGATTAGCTAGGCTTGAACTCCTCTATGTTATGCCATTCAGGATTGAGGTAAGGTGCAGTTGAGTCGGATCTAGATTCCTTATCATTATTCAAGTTAGTGGTAGGGAATTCAGCTTGAAATGATTTTGGATGCAATCTTCAACCTTTGATGCAGTTGCAACCAAAGCTCTGAAGGTGAGTAGGTATTGTGTTAACAAGTGGGCTTGATAGGTCGGGAGTAGATTCTTGACGATAATATCTACTTGTTCTTGCTTGGTTGGGCTGTTTACCATTTGAGCAGTTTTAGCCCTCCACCTAGTAAGGAACATGGAGAAGGACTCATCTAAAAGTTGCTTTGTGGTCTCCAAATCACACCTAGTGATATCTATTTCAATGTTGTAATGATATTGTCTAACAAAGGCATGACAAATATCATCCCATGTTCTTTTTTGGCTCTTTTCCAGTGAAAGAAACCATCTCCTAGTAGCTCTGGTTAGCGATTCTTGGAACATATGAGCAAGGAGTTCACCGCTAAGTCCCATAGGTTTCATTACTCCCATATACATCTTTAAATGAGTTTTGGGGTATGTGGTTCCATCAAATCTATCCAACTCAGGCATTCTAAATTTAAGAGGAAGCTTGGCATCAAGGAATAAGATCAAGCTATCCATATCAATTAAGTTATTGTGATGCTTCAAGGATTTGATGGTTTTCTCCATAGCTTTAAGTTTATCCATAAGCAATTTGGTATCCTGATAGAAAGCTTCCCCACTTTGAAAAGGATCTAGGAGAGAGGAAGATCTAGAGTGGGTGTTTAGGGCTTATGTATTAGTAGGTATCCCAAGATAGGCTTGGTTTAGATTGTGATTGAGATTATTTCTATTGAGATTTGCTTAGTTAATCAGGGCTCCAACTTCCTAAATGATGGCTTACCTTTGTTCATTCATGTTTTCTTCAAATTGGACCTGTTGAGTAGCTAGGATAGCTTGAAAATGCTCTTCAAGCTTCTTAAGAAGGCTAGTCATAAGTGTGGTCAAGGTATCTATGTTAACTTGGTTGGCCATTAGTACCTTAAGAACCAAATCAAAGAATTAAGGTAAGTGCTTGGAGAAGAAGCAGGAATATGGGTATGCAAACTTTAAGGAAAAGGACTCCCTTTGATGTTGTGAGATAATTGCATTTGTGCTTTTGAGGATTTTCTAAGGTTGCATAGGTCAAGGTCTCAAGCTTAAGGTATTAGGTTGAACCAAAGATACTAGACTTAGGGTAGTATGTTGGGCCAAAGGTATTAGGCTTAGGATAGTGTGTTGGGCCAAAGGTATTGGGCTTAGAGTAGTGTGTTAGGCCAAAAGTATTGGTCTTAGGATAGTGTGTTAGGCCAAAAGTTTTAGGCTTAGGGTAGTACTGTTTAGGTTAAAGGTTGAAGTAATGGAGTAAGGTTTAGGGTGATGGCTTAAGGTTTGTGGGGGCAAAGGTGATTGAGATAGAGGTAAGGGTGTTTAAGGTTTAGAAGTGAAGGTGTTTGGATAGAAGTGAAAAGTGAGTATGTGACCCTTCTTCGGTTCAAGGTATAACCTAGACTAAAGATGAATGCATATTTTATTACACAATATAGATGCATGATATGCATAGGGAAAATATTTCATGAGAATGCAAAGATGCAAGGTTTTAATAATGATACATACAACCTAAGGTCAAGATCTAGGTTCATTACATGAAAGGGTAAGGGTGGCTCTATTTGGGTACCCGTCACACTAGAGTAGCGATATACCTAACCACATGTGAGTCAAAGAGCCTCACATGGGTCCAGCAGCACGTGCATGCTTGTTACACTTTTGAAATGATCAAAGGATTCATCGCGAGGTGGATAATTTCACTATCGGTGAATAAACCCAAGGAGGGTTACCTACTCGATGTTACTTTCTATATATTATTTTCCTAAGAAATCTAGGTTGAAAGGCAAGGAGCCAATACAAATAATGCATGAAAGTCATTTATGTATTAAAAGTGCCAAACTTTGATTTAAACCAATTAGTAGTCCTCTTATTTCTTTTCTTAAAAAAGAAAGTGGTCCCTAGTGGAGTCGCCAGTTATGAGGCATTGCCCGAGCACCGGTCCGATATGCTAAAGGGAATCAAAATGCTCATTTGGGAAAAAACTCATGATGGAACCCTTGGGTTCAGATTGGTTGATTTTTAAAAGAGTTGCCACCTTAATTTTATTTTATTTGGGAAAAGATTAAAGGAAAAACCCAAATTGACTCCAATTAATATCCTAAAGAAAAAGATCACTAGTCTCCAAACCAAAGAAGATTCGGGAACTAGGTTTTCAATTTATTTAGAAAAATGATTAGTTTGTCAAATTTAACACAAGATGACTTAAAATGAATTTCATGAACAGTTTACATAATGCAATAACAATTATATAATGCATGAATAAACAAATAAATAAATATTCATCTAAAGCGATAAAGCAATAAAGTAAATGAATTAACTTTACAATTCAAAACCAAAATAGGGGATGCTTCCTCTAGCCCTTATGGGTTCTACGGAAGTCACACATTCCCCAAAATTATTCTAAAGCAATTACTAAAGAAAAATACTAAAAAAAGGAGATAAAATTAATATTATAATAAAGAAAACAAACTAAAAGCAGATATCACAAAGAAAAAAACTAATTCATAAAATAACATACAAGAGAATTTATATTTTATTTAAATTGGATTTGATGCTTTAAACAAGTAAGCCTACTTATCCTTTTGAATGGGAATCAAAATCCACGTAGTTTGCCCTTCTTACAAAGGGGTTATTTTAGCCTAGCCATTTTATCATGTTTCAGTTCATTGATTGAAAGGTAGGTTGATTGATTAAATCAGATTGATTGATTACCAAGTTGTTATTTAGCTTAGGTTTTAATTAACAAGTTGATGCAACAATTCAAATAGCTTACCAAGTTAATTAAATCAAATTCTAATCAACATGCCTCAAAATAATGAAAGAAAACGATAAAACATGCAAAGCAAAGAAATAACAAACAAAAAGGACAATCTAAGCAATCCTAAGGAAAAAATAACCAAACAAACAAATCGAACAATATAAAGCAAAAGAAACACTAAAGCAAAACAAAACAAAAAGAAAATAAATACCTTACAAAAACGAGACTTGGGGACGTAGGGCAGATGAAGTGGATGACCGGATCATAAATCCATCTTCTCAGCTTAGTGGAACAACAACCTTAGAATGGAGATTCGGATGGCATTATTGGGGCTTCCTTAGACTGATTTGAGGAGAGCTACCTCGAAATCACCCCCTAAATAAAATAAAATTTTAAACTAAAAAGTTCATTCCTTTCATACCAAACTTTAAAAATATTGATTGCTTTGAAATCAATTAGTTTGATTAAGCAATATTGAATGTTAAAATGAGGTAGGGAGGTGTAGCTTTTATAGGGAGAGAGTTAGGAGTGAAAATGATGAATTTTCAATGTGGGATTCGCTTCTCAATGCACGAAACCGCATAAGATGCTTTGGGAACTGCACATGGTGACTTTGAATTGAATGGAATAGAGGGCAACTACATAGGACCTATACGGTTCTGCAGAGGGTCTGTGCAGTTTTGCATAGGCTCTGTGCGGTCATAGTTGCCCTATGCAGTCCTTGTAAGACCACTTACCATTTTTTACTCCATTCTAGTCCGTTTCAGCTCTGATTTAAGCCCTGTTTGATTCTATGGATTTGTAATTGAGTGCTGGCTGTCTGGAGGTGCAAATTTAAGGGTTCACAAATCACAATAATTTTTTTTTTATTAGGACAAAAGGTACCATAAGTTGACATGGGTTTGGATTGGGACTAGCAGCGTTTGAGTGAGATTTAAACTCTCCAAATTTTTAAGGTTTATGCATGCATGCATGTATGAATGAATAAAAAAGGTTTTATGGTAATAGCATACCCATAATTCAGTATTTAGGGTACATACAGCCTTAAGGAAAGGTTCTATAAGCCATTACATGAAAAGGTTAGGGTGGTTTTGAAGGGAACCCATCACACTAGAGATGCGATATACTTAACCACATATAAGACAAGGAGCCTCGCATGGGTCAAATGATATGTGCACACTCATTACACCTCTAAAAGGATTAGAGGATACGTCGTTAGTTGGATGATTTCACTATCGATAGGCAGACCTAATGAAGGTTGCCCACTCGATGTTACTTTCTATCCTTTATTTTCCTAAGAAGTTAGGGTTTTTGGACAAGGAGCCCGATGTAGTTATGCATGAAAGATTTATTTTGCATTTAAAGCCAAAGTTGGCATTTTACCAAAAGTAATCCGCTTTATCTTTTATTTGAAAAAGATTTTATTCCCTAATGGAGTTGCCAACTGTGAGGCCTGGCCCAAGCACCGGTTCAATCTGCCAAGGAATCGAAATGCTCTTTGGGGGAAACTCCACGATTAGAACTTACTATGAGTTCAGAAAATTGAATTTTACTATTTGAAAGTTGTGAAAAGGAGTTGCCACTTTAATTTACTTGTTTTAATTGGAAAAATTAAAGAAAACCCAACATGATTGACTCCAAAAAATATTTTGATTTATCTCAATGGAAAAGCACTAATCCATGAGTGACCAAAGAGGGCTCGGGGACAATTTTTGATAATTACACAATTAAAAAAATATGCTTTTCTTTAGTTTGGCTAAAAGTTGCAAAATAACTCTTAAAAAAAGGAATTTTCATGTATGCATGAACAGGAATAAAATGATAAATGCAACAATTATATATGACAAGATGGAATGACGATTATAAATAAATAAGCAAAAATAAATCCTACTTAATTATTATAAAGCCAAAATGATTAAAATAAAGAGGATCTTTCCTCTAGCCCTTATGGGTTCTAGGAAAAGCACACATTCCTCAACTAAATTTAAGAAATGAAAAAGTACAGAATTGGAAATTAATAACAAATATAAAAAGGAAAAATGTTATTGAAAAAGATTTTGGAGTTGATGCCTTATAGAATGGTAGCTTACGTATCCTATTGAATAAGAATCAAACCCCATACAGTTCTTCTTTCTTGCGAATGAGGGGTTTAGGAAAAAGTATTGTTTTAGTTTATTAATTTAATTCTAATCTTTAAATTAATAAATTTTAGATCTTGTCTGTTTTAGACCTAAAGAGAATTCTATATTTGAGATGAAAGGAATTATACCTTCGCTTTTCTTGATTTTCGAATGAACGGAATGAGTTTAGCTCCAGATCTAAGCTCCACCTTGGATTTAGAACCTTGAAGTTGAACCTTAACAGAAAAAGGTCAGCAAAATAATGTAACAAATATGAATTACAAGAACTCAAAATGACATATCTTAACATCAAATTTCAAAGAGAATTTCAACACAAATAGTAGAACAATATAAAAGAGTTTCTTCCTCAATATTCGTGTCAAATGAGCTTGAAGGAGGCTCTATTTATAGAGTAGCTGAAGGAGTGCCACAGGAAGCCGGCAGCAGCATAAGTGGCATGCCGGTGGCATTGGTAACTCGCCAGTCGACCGGGGGGCACATTGGGCATGTCGGCTATGCCACCAATAGGATGGGTGTGCCGGCCCATCGCCAGCACGCTAGGCGTGCCTCCCAAAGTGGCGGCACACCTGGTCCAACCTATTTTGTACTGTTTTGGCTATTTCTGATCCGATTTGAGCTCAGTTTGATTCTACGCATTTGTAACAAAAAAAATGGTCGACTAGAGGTGTAATTTTGAGGGTTCATAGGTATATGAAACCTAGGGTCAAAAGCTAAGGCAATTATATGCACAAGGGTGAAGGGTGGTTTAGTTCAAGGTCGTAGTCCCACAAAAGCATCGATATACCAAACTACATGTAAAGCAAAGAGCTTCACATGGGTCAAACCGTACTGAATGCTTCTTATACCACTGAAATGATCAGGGATTCATTGCAAGGTAGAATGCTTTTGCTATCTTCCAACATATTCAAAGAGAGTTATCGAGCTAATGCTACTCATCATCCAAAAGTTTTCCTAAAGCTATGGTTAGGCAAAGAGATTTTATTATGCAAAGTGATATATGAAATTCAAATTATACTTAATGAGCCAAATAGAAATTATTTTGGAAAACTTTCCTTAACCCAATAGTAATCCTTTTATTTTCCTTTTTATTTAAAAAAAATGGTGGCAACCAGTCTTCAGTGGAGTCGCCAATTATGAAGTCATGCCCAAGCACCGGCCTGATCTACTAGAGGAAATTAGGATGCTTATTTGGATTTAGACTCACGATAGAACCCTCGGGTTTGAATTGGTTAATTTTGAAAAATGATTTTGGGAGCCACCACCTAATTTATTTTTAAATGGAAAAATTAAACAAAAACCTAATTGACTCTAATTTATTAATTTTCAATTAATTTACCCAAGGATAAAATCACAAGTTTCGAAGTAGGTTGAGGTCAGGAACTAGATTTTTGATTTTAAATAATCACAATTTGGCTCTTAAGTTTAATTTGACTTTGAAAATTAATTTCATGAATGACATTTATAAGATGATAATTATAAATAAAATGCATGAACATGGCATAATATGGATCCATGGAAAAATTGAAGAGCAAATAAAATAAATCATCCACAAATTAAGAAAAGTGTTCCCTCTAGTCCTTAAGGATTCTAGATGAACCATATAATCACTCCTTAATTCCAAAAATAAATAAATAATTGATTATAATTGAAAGTAAAGGGAGAATGAAATTAATTTTGGGATTAGATTTAAATTCCAAAACGCACATATGTACCCTATTGAATGAGAATAAAAACCAACGTAATTTGTTAAACAATTAAGTGGAGAAGTTTAAAGGTTGATTGGATTGATTGATTTGATTTAGGTTTGTGGATGAGAGAAAAAAGCTAATACTTTTGCTTTTGATAGGCGAAAAATTTTACTGAACCGAAATTCGGTTTTATCGGAACCATTTGATGGAGGGATTAATTAATTAATTAAAATGATTAATTAACTAATTAATGTAATGAAATGGATATATGGATTAATTAATTAAAATGATTAATTAATTAATTTGGATGAATGGTGGATTTAAAAAAAGATTAATTTGATTTTGAAAAAAAGTGATTAATTAATTAATTAATTAAGAAGATTAATTAATTAATTGAGTAATTATTTTTAATTTTAAAAAAAGAGTTTTAGTTAATTAAAAAGATTAATTAACTTGATTAGGGTGAGATAATTAATTAATTAAAAAGATTAATTAATTAATTAGAGAGTGGTTGGAGGGGGAGGATGAGAGAAATTAGAGGATAGCTATCAACTTTAAGTCAATGGTTGAGGAAAATGGAAAAATGGAGGAGGGTATCTATAAAAAAAGTGAGTGAAGGTGGTTTAGGGATTGAAAAAGTGAAAAGACCCAAAAGGGGCTAAAATTGAGCTGAAAAGAGCAAAATAGACATTTTGACGTAGAAAGAGGGAGTACGGGCGCTGATCTGCCCAGGGCCTGGTGCGGATCTGCGCTATGTCGGCGCGGCTACTGCACAGGCAAGGCGAAGCTCAATTTTTTTTTTTTTTTTTTAGAGATTGGTTGGTTTGGAAGGTTTAGAAAATTTAGGTGTTTGGATAGCAATGTATTTAAATGCAAAAAAAAAAAAAAAAAAAAAAAAAAATTCTTTTGGGGCACCGTAACGATTTTACATAGCATATTGAAAACTTTATTATCTTGTTTGCTATATATAATACTCCTTACCACCTGCAATTTTGTGCTCTTCATATTCCCCTTTACATTAAAATATTTTTACAATAAGTAGTAATTACGTGCATACGTATTATCATATTAAAATATTTTTCATATTTTACCACATTTTGTATTAATTAATTTTTAGGATAAATTGATTAATATAAAATCAATTTTATATGATTATTTTATTTTATTATTCTAAAACATAGCATATTAATTATATTTTAATATAATTAATTATAAAATTGATTTAATATTATAAATAAAATGGAGAAGAACATGAACGAAGAATATAGAGAAGAGAATAGTTTTTCTAGTTGTTCCATTTAATAGTATTAAGCCCTTTATATAGAGTACAGAAGAGAAAGAAATAGAAAACTTTTCCAATAAGGAAAATACAAGAAATAGGAAGTTTTTCCAATAAGGAAAATACAATCAATACTAATATGAAAACTAGAATATTCATGTATATGGAAAGACATCAATCAAATCTTATAATATATCATAACACTTCCCCTTGATGTCTTTTACAAAGAATATGCCTCATTAAAACCTTACTAAGGAAAAATCCTGTGGGAAAAAAATCTTAGTGAAGGAAAAAGAGTACATTATTCTTGTAGGGATTTGCGCCATAACACTGCTTCGTTAAAAACCTTGCCAGGAAAACCCAATGGGACAAAACCTAGGCTAAGGAAAAAAGAGTATAGTGCATTAAAATCTCCCCCTCATGAAAATATGATTTTTATCAAATATCTCTTAGCTGACGCATGCTAATTTTGTTGACTAACTTTTCAAATGTGATTGTAAGGAGTGCCTTTGTAAAAAAATCTGTCAAGTTGTCAAATCGTATACTTAATGATGTTTAAGTAATATCCACATATAATAATTTATTTGTAGTACTCCCTTAGGATATTACTTGCGCTATGAATATAACTCGTTAAAAACCTTATTAGAAAACCCAGTGGAAAAAAACATATCTAAGGAAAAGAGTATATTTTACGCGCTATTTTTTCATTGCACAGATTGCCTCATTAAAACCTTTGTCCAAGAAAACCCTGTGGGATAAAAACTTGACTAAGGAAAAAGAGTACAATCATATACTAATTCGCCCCCCCTGATGATGACAGATTTTAACACGACGTATACTAATTGATGAAATTATGCCGTTTAAATACCACATTAGGTAAAAACTTAGTACATAAGTCTATTAAATTGTCACTCAAGCGAATTTGGTGGATATCTCTTCTGGAGTTTATGTATATACAAGAATTTGGGTAAAGTTTATGTCTACTTCGTTACCCTTAATATAAGCACCTTTAATTTGTGCAATACAAATTGCATTATTCTCAAAATACAATGGGAGTATCTTTTAGTGAGGTACTTCAGGACCATAAAATTTTTTATAAAATTGCAGTATCACTATAAGTGAACACATAACCAGTCTAAAATCTACCATCATATAGACTAAGCAAATAACCAATATTTGCATGTAGACCAATTTCAAATGTGAATTATAATATTAATAGTATATTGAAGATAACTTTTTACACCATTTTAATATCTCTTTGTAGGTGCAAAGCTATACCTAGCTAGGAATTTTTCTTGCAAATGCAATATCAGGCCTGATGCAATTTGCAAGACACAAGAGTGCCCTATAGCACTTATATATGGTACTTCAAAACCAAACAACTCTTATTATCTTTTTTAGGTCTAAAAGGGTCTCTCTTCACTTCTAGTGAGCGGACTACCTATTGGTGTGCTTGAGGGAGAAGATTTATCAATACAAAAATTGCTTAAATATCTTTTCCACGTAAGTATACTGGTGTATTAGGACTCCTTAATAATCGGTCTGCAGACCGATACAAAATTTTATTTCCTTTAAATTTTTTATCTCAAACTCACTTTTCAAACAGGTACATACTTATTTGAGTTCATTAGGAGTCACACTGATATTTAAATCAACTTATACTGCAATAATAACATATACCATTCTATGGTCTTTTATGAATACAAATGGACATAGTGTATTATTCACATATCTTTCTTTCAATAAGAATTTACTCAAAACAATCATACCACATGTCCATATTGCTTTAATCCATACATAGATTTTTGCAATTTGATGAAATATATGTCACATATTTAATGTGTATTCATTTATGATATACTTAATCCTTTTGGGACTCTTATTACTTTCATAGGGCGTACAATAAGCCTTTCATTAACTGCCATATTAATTAAGTATGGAACATGATCATTTCCATAATAAGAGAATTATTTTTCTCATAATCAATGATAGAACGAGTCTAGCTCTACTTTAATTGCCTCATTCCATGATGATCAATCATGTTTATGCTAATATTCAGTTATACTTATAGATTATGGATCTATATTTTCTCTTGTAACAGCAAAAGCTACTGTTGAGATAAATTTATCGTCGACGATAATTAAATTTCTATCAACTCTTTCTTATATCACAAAATAATTGAGATCTTATAGTTTTCATTTATATGATCATCAACTCCAGAAGCCATATCTGGAGGATCTAATTGTTCCGTTGTCTCAGTCTGTGTCTCATAATTAGCTATAGCTCTTTGACTAAAATCTTCCTCTTCAGGATGTTTCTCTTCAGGAGATTTTATGAGTGGCGCTGCTTTTCTTTTTCGTGGATTTTTGTCTTTAGTTCCAATTTACTATCCACGCTTCTAGCGTGTAGTGAGATTGATTGATTTTCTATTTGCAATTGGAATCACAACCCTTGCTAGGGTGTTAGCAGCTGTAATATGAGACTTTGTCACTCTTTTAGCATCTATAAATGCATTTGGCAGTTAAGTTACAATTTATTGCAACTGTATTATTTTGTGAACTTCTGGTTCACTCTAACTTGTACATGGACCAAAATTATTTAAAGGGTTTTCCTTCTAATAAATTTCTCGACATTCTTTAGCACTGCAGGTACTTTTCCTCCCCTAATGTCGAAAAATATGCCTCATCAAAATAAATTCATAATCTCTTTTGTGGACCCATTATCGCACATTGAGATAGATTTAATATATTTATGGCACAGAAAAAAATTTATGACTCATGTCCTTATACAAGTTTCAAGGGAGAGTATATATGATGTACATAATGGCATTCATGCCAAACTTTCAAGGTTTAATTATTGAACTATAAGTTCAATGCTTGAACTGTAGGTTCAACGCAATATATTGTGCATGTATACTAGGGATAAAACAGTAATTAAATAACTCATTATAATACACAACATATAAAATTCTTGTAAATTACTCCTTCAAGGAGTTTACATAAAATCATCAATATTGAATTGAGTTGTGTCCTCTATATGGGCGGTTCCTCTTTCAGAATCTCATGATTTACCAAATGATTTATAGTATTCACTTCAGGGAATACAGTTATACTAGTGGGCATTATTTGATGATTTCTCATTAGCAATTATTCTTTTAGAATTCTCATTATCTACCAAATGATTTATAGTATTCACTTCAGGGAATACAGTTGTACTAGTGGGCATTGTTTGATGATTTCTTATTAACAATTATTCTTTGCAACCATTAGAAAAATAATATTTGTAAATTTTCACTTTTTATATTGCTACTATAGGAGCATGTAACTTTATTACCGCACAATTTCAGTTGTGAAGTAATTTTAAACATGGTTAAATTATATTCTCAAATAGACTTCAAGTCTTGTAGGTGTAGGTTTAACCAATCATATTGAGTTTATGGTAGTACCACATATTTCAAGTGATTATATCTATCTTTGAAACTCTTCTAGAAAATATAAAAATCATTAATAGTAAGATATTCAACCTTTAAATCCTCACTTAAATGAGATTTAAGTAGATAATAGCTTTTGCTTTTGCTAGCATCTAAATGCATTTCATTATCAATAACTCACGTCAAAAATTATTTCCATTAAAATCAAGAGCATATAAAAATTATCAACCAAACTTTAATTCACTATACTTCACTTTATTTAAATAACTTAATTTGCATATATTTAAAATATATCTAAATAGACCAATCAGAAAATAAATTAATATTAATTTTAACAAACATTAAATTCATAATTTATCCTACCAAGGAAAGGTAAGCACTAATTATGCTTCTCTATAGCAACATAAATCCAACAATGTATGCAATCCGGAAATAAATTCATCAATTCATAAATTAACAAAACCATGTTACTTATATAATTTATATTAATCTCATCTCACATTTAAATCTCTAATTGTTTTCACATCTAATACACATTGACATAAGTAAATTCAAAACATATATAAAACACACAACTTTCTTGTAGGCTATTCAACTAACAAATATATATATATATATATATATATATATATATATATATATATATATATATATATATATATATATATATATATATATATATATATATATATATATATATATATATATATATATATATATATATATATATATATGTATGAGACATGTATTGTCCATAAAATAAATTTTGAGTTGAGATGCTAAGACCGAAAGATATGTAGTAATATATACACTAATAGAATCAATCTCAATTTAATGAATCAAGTAAACCTATTAATATGAATGCAAGATCACCATTTTCCCATAAAGCAAGTCAATCAATCAATAAATGAATAATTTATGGTCGGATTTTATGCCAAAAAAAATTATAAGCCATGACTTTAAAACTATGCATAAAATGTGTTGTTATAATTGATAACCAATTAAAAGTTGCAATTTGGTTGGTAAATCAACTAGGCCATACCCATCATTCCAATACATATAAACAACAATGAAACACCCAAAACAAAAAAATCAAAGCAAAAAGGTTTACCTTAATATTATGGTCATACACAGGTACTTTATTGATATCCAATTTATTTAATGCGTATAGCTTAAATCAAATTTATTAGTTATTCAGGAACATAAAATATCAAATTTTCAATAATTTTTATTTTATTTATTTGATTACCCGAAGGAGTGACACTAGTATAAATAATTCTTACTCATGATGTCGAGACCCATCAATTAACATTGTCTAATATAAAATCATAATAAAATTAGTCTTTTAAAGACTTGTAGACAATGTATTTAGTTCTTCAGGAACATTTAATGATTCTTTAATGAATTTGTTTACTTTAATTAGTTTTTCAGGAGCTATATAGAATACCAGTTCTTCAGGAACTGTAGAGAATATCAGTTTTTCAAAAACTGTAAAGAATACCAATTCTTCAAGAACTATAAGGAATACCAGTTTTTCAGGAACTGTAATTATTATTAGTTCTTCAGGAACTCATAACTTAGTTATTTATTTAATTAGTTCTTCAGGAATTATAAATAATACTAGTTCTTCAGGAACTAGAATTTAAAATATAATACTAATTCTCTAGAAACTCATAGATTAGTTATTTATTTAATTAGTTCTTTAAGAACTATAAATAATACTAGTTCTTCAGGAATTAGTATTTAAAATATAATGCTAGTTCTTCAGGAACTAGAATTTAATTGATTAATCATTAAATAGTATATCAAATCTTTATAAATCTAAAAAAAAAAAACGATTTGAAATAAATGATTGTAAGAGAGAAGAAAAAAAAATGATTTCTTCAAATTAATTAACCCAATATGTTCAAACGATTTCTTAAAAAAAAAAAAAGATTTAGTTTTTTTTTTCTTAAAAAAAATATTTGATACATAAATATTAATAATAATAGTAATTAATTAGATAAAAATTGTTTACCATAAATCTTGAATTTTATTTCTTCAAATTTTTCGCCTTAGCTGGGTTGTAGCAAACCACAGGCTATCCAAAATTATGAACAATATTGTAGAACGATTCGTGCTGATAACGTGTTATAAATAAAATGGAAAAGAACATGAACAAAGAATATAGAGAAGAGAATAGTTTTTCTAGTTGTTCCATTTAATAGTATTAAGCTCTTTATATAGAGTACAGAAGAGAAAGAAATAGAAAACTTTTCCAATAAGGAAAATACAAGAAATAGGAAGTTTTTCTAATAAGAAAAATACAATTAATACTAATATGAAAACTAGAATATTCATGTATATGGAAAGAAATCAATCAAATCTTATAATATATCATAACATTTAACTATATATTAATTAACATAGCATATTAATTTGTTAAATTCTTCAATACAAAGTGCTACTTAAAAGAATAAAGTGATGCAATTCCCTTTCCTTTCTCAATCTATGAAATTTTTTTATTTTGTGTTAGCGCTCATATTTTTTTCTTTTATTTTATGTTTGCATTTTTTTTATTCCTAATTGAATAAATATTTATATAATTTTAATTAATTTATTAATTAATAAATTACCAATCCAAAAATATAATATATTAATTATATATTTACTTTTCCAGTTAAAGAAAATAATGATTACCTATCCTAAAAGATAGCATATTATTTATATAAATTAATTTATTAATTATTAAATTACCAAATAAACATCTATTTATAAGAAATGTATCTTAATAATTATGTTTATCCCTTTACGTACATTTATATTTATATATAGTATAAACGGCATAGATGTATACCAAATGGCCTAAGATTTTCTACCAAATCCAGCTCAGCGGACCTGAGCCTCGCCCATGCCCATTCCTTGTAAACCTATGCACGGTGAGACCAAATTTAATACATATATATATATATATATATATATATATATATATATATATATATATATATATATATATATATATATATATATATAAGAATGTAATTTGGATGGCATTCTATCAATAAGAGGTGTTAGTGAGTCGATAGTGTCATGTTTGGCAGTATATGTAAAATTGGCCTGCAAGGTTTGGGGCTGGGGCTTGCATGTGGTGTTAACCAATTCTCTATGTTTCACCTGCGTATTTAGTCTAATACTTTATGGAAGGCCTTTAGATCTCTAATAATGGTTGCATATCAAATTTAGAGTCATTCGGAGTTATATGGAAAAAGTTATGGGAGATTCTCGTCCTTGCACCTAGGTGCTTATCCTCTCCATATAGTCCAATTTGCTCTTATTGCATATGTAGGAAGGGACAATATGGTGTGTGTGTGTGTGTGTATATATATATATATACTCGCATATTAAATTTGAAGTAATTCGGAGTTATATGGAAGAAGTTATGGGAGATTCTCCTCCTTGCACTTAGAAGTTTTTCCTCTCCGTATAGCCCAGTTTGCTCTTATTGCATATATAGGAAGGGACAATATGGTGTGTGTGTGTGTGTGTGTGTCTCTCTCTCTCTCTCTCTCTCTCTCTATATATATATATATATATATATATGATTTTTTTTTTTTTGATATGTGTACTTATTTTTGCCACATGAATAAAATGGGGACTTAAAGTTTAAGGCTAGCTTGCAGTACCGTCACGCTTGTTTTCTCCACTTAAGGGGAGGACGTGAGCCAAGGAAAACACAAGAGCCTGTCTCTTGCACGACCACTACTTTTCTTGCAGAGAAGGGTTCTGAGGCAAGAAGAGATTCAAGCACAACAGTCCCTAGGCATTCAGAAGACTTTCAGCCTCTTCCTTGCATCGATCAAAGAAGTGATAGTAGATAGGAGGTCATCTTACTCTTCCTCCTACATTCCTTTTTCAACAAAGTATCCTTCCCATGCCCTTGGTTTGTCTTGTCCTTGCATCACTCGGGCAATAGCTCGATGCCTTCTATGTTGATGTGTAATTTTTATGTTTTTTTTTGAATTAATATTTTTTATTTTAATTAACTAATATGTTATTTTTTTAATTAGATGATGATTCTAATTCTAAAAATTAGCATATAATAAGTTACTTTCCTAATTAAACAACATTCTTAATTCTTCAAAAATATTAATTATATTTTTAATATTAGTATGTATAAATAAAATTAATATATTAATTAACAAATTAACAAAATTTTCTAATTTTATAGAACATATTTTCAATTATACCTTTCACTGAATTGATATTATTATATGTATCATTTTAGTATTAGTTAAATTTTATGAATTAAAAATATTTATAACCAAAATAATAATATTAGTAGTGCAAGGCGCGGGCAAACCACTAGTTGTCAAAATTTTTGAAACTATACTTTATCCAATCCGCATTTTTATTCATAAAATGAGGTCGGCCACCTGAATAGGTCTTATAATTAGAGCAAGACTCAGGCAAAAAGTACAAAAGATTGAGGTGTAAAATTGGTCTTTCATCGTCTATCAGTGGTTTAGGTTTAATACGGGTGTAGACTGTTGGTTACAACGACATAACTCTACTTTCTGCAGTCGCTTCAAAACCTCATCCGCCGCCGCATCACATCTTTCTGCTGCTGCTGCTGTAAAACTGCATCCTTCATTGAGCAATTTCGTTTGCTAATTTTAATATAATATTTGAGTCGTCTGATTTTAAAGTATCTGTTGCATTTTAGGTTGGGGAGGTTTAAGTTTTTACGTCAGAAGAGATGCCAAAGGCTAATAGATGGAAACGGTGCCGCGACGAAAGCCTGGGTGAGCTTAAGATTCCTTCCTGTCTTTTACCTTTTTTTAAACCTTAGATATATGTTGGCTCCTTGTTCTTTCTTGCTGTCTACAAATTGTATATTGTTATCTATATATATTGTTTCCTGAATTCAAATTTACATGTTTTGTTTTGTCAATTGGCAGTCGACTATTATTACAATCTGGAAAAGCCTTTTGACATAAGGTTTGATCATTTCGATGCTAATAGATATTTGGACATTCATATCAAGGAAGCTGCTTTGAGAGCTTCTCTGTCTGTTGTCAGTGTTGTTTCTTCTTCTGGTATTTATTCTTCATGCTTCTTATTCTACTTTATAACCAATAATTTTATTAAATAAACTCATTTTATATGTATATATTTTTTACCATCCAGGTAGTAAAAAGATATTTTGGGGTTCTGGGGTTGTCATAGAATGTGATAATGTGGATGATAGATTCTTCAGTACTATATTAACTTCTGCGACTTTGGTTAGACTCGATGGTCGCAAAAATTCTCTGGCCCATAATGTCAAGGTTTGTTTTGTAATTTCTATTTCGGACTATTGATTTTTTATTTGATTGTCTCATTGGTGTAAAATTTGGTTTCTGATATCAAAAAGAAAATGATTAAACTATTTTTTCCAGGTTGATGTGATTCTAGCGGGCGGTAAATTATATGTGGGCAAAATCATTGCTTATGATTGGCATTTCAACGTTGCTGCCATTAACATTCAATCAGACTACCCACTGCCAACTGCCAGCCTCAGGCATTTAGATGATTCCATTCCGGTAGTTGCTCCAAGTGAGCTTGGTTCTCTCAAGGAAAAATTAGTTCAGTTTTATTCCAATTCCAATTTATTTAACCTGGTTCCGGGTGATACTGTAATAGCACTCGGCCGCTATCATAAGAAAAGCATATGAGCTTATGGCTGCTCCTGGTAAATTCAGGTAGGATAAAATTATATCACTTTACATGTACTTGCAAGAAATTACATTTAACTACTATTGGAACTAATATGAATATGTTTGGTTGGAACTCTTGAAATTTAAAAGATGTTTTTTTTAACATTTTTTGTTTTCTAGTGTTTGAATATCTATATTAAAAATGCATGTTGATAAACTTGTAAACATATGATTTAGTTTTACTATTAACAGAAATAGAAAAATAAAAATACCTTTTACATGTCTGTGGTATGGTATGGTTGTCGTTGCAATGGTGGTTGTAATTCACACGAAAAGCAAAATGCAATTTGAAAACAAGCAGAATTTTTTTTTTTTTTTCCAGAAAAGCAACTCTTTTTCCTCTTTCTGCTTTTGAATGATCATTTGTTTTTCACCAAAACGAACTCATTTTTGTGGGTAAATAGACTATTTAGTATGATAATTATTGTTAATGTATCCATTTGATACCATAACTTGCATTTGTATTATTTTGGTGCCACAACTCCAGATTTATATTTCAGACTATGGTATCCTTTATAATTCTAACTATTTTCTTATAATTAATATATGATTGCCACTTCACACGACAACTTATTCGCTAGCTAGCTGAAATGTACCATGATTTGATACTATAATTATAGCTAATTTATCCATTTGGTACCATCATATCCTAACGCACTATGACTTGATACCATAACTATGGCTAACGTATCCACCACTTACTAGAATTGATAACTAGGATAGAGTTGGCAGGTCAGTTGTCATGTGAAGTAGCAATCAGACTTTCAAATCATAAGAAAATAGCTCGAATTATAAGAGGCAATATGGTCTGAAACATAAATCAAAAATTATAATACCAAAATAATACAAATAGAAGTTATTATAATAAATGGATACATTAACCATAGTTATGCTACCAAACAGGCTATTTGCCCCATTTTTGTCATTTGTATTCAAAGAAGTAGTAAACCAAATGAAACATTCTTTTTCAGTAGACAAATCAAACAGTGCATATGATGAATTTAATCATTGTAGGCTTCTATAAAGATGGAACTATCTTATGTTGCTGAAGTGCTTAAATTGAAATCATGAGATGGGTAGGCGTTATACATGACAATGATTTATTCGGATACTTTGGTAATTACTTTTATGGAGTGAGAATTGTTTTTTTCAAGGGACCAAATTTGTTATGCTATAATTTGTATTGAGCTGTTATGTATAAATTAACCATCTTCCATATATATAAGGAAAATTTTCATATAGAATAAGAGGGTCAAATATAATATATATAGCCAATTTTTAATATTTTTATATTTTAAAAAAAAATAGATTTTGGAGGTTACGGGGACATGGCTCCCTTTGGTCCCCCTCCCTCCCTCCCTCCCTCTCTCAATGACTTTTTCTTTTTCCCCTCTTTTTGCAGTATTGATTATTGCGGATTGGACTGTAAAGAGCTTTTCAGAGCAAATTGCCAAATTACACGAGTAATAATATCTCTTCCTCTCTCTCTGTACTGTATGGATGTTGGTATTTATTTTTGAAGTAGTGGTGAGTGAATAGTGATATGACTTTGCTTTTCCTGTATATATGTTATATATAAGCTATATTTAATAAACCGTAATATAATGTAATATAATATAATCAAATAAATTTTAAGTGTAAATATTATATTAGAAATGTATTTAATTATATTGATTGCATTACAGCCTATCAAAAGTCAGCTCAATATCTCGACATATAAAGGCATTGTGTGATAAAATATAAAGAACATGGTGTAGTTGCATGTTGTTTTACCCAGCAGTGTTACGAAAATAATGCATGGCTGTATTCATATCTGTATTTCTTTTCTTGTTAATATTTTTTTTCCCATGGATTAACTGCTTTAGTCGTGTATGAGAATTCATTTTGAGCTAATGATTCTTTTCCAATAGTGCGGCATCGGGGGACCACTAATCAAACTGTCATGGAGAGGTCATTGGAATAAATTTTTAAGCTGAAAAATTTACACCTTTTCTACCTGTCAATATGGTTTGCAAATGGTGGGATCATGCTAAGAATAACAGGTATCGGCTTATATCAACGAACTCCTGCATTACGCTGGTGATTATTTTCTCATCCAAAACCTTATTTCACATCAGTCAAAGGCTTGAAAATTCACAATCTGTAATTGATTGTTTCACAAATAATATCCTGGTTGTGTCATTCAATTGACTTTACCTCTTCTTCTTTATGTTCTATTAATTCTTAATTTAATTCATGTATCAGTATTATAACTTAAATAAAAAATTAAGTGTTCAAATTTATGAAATGCATCTTTGCATCAGAGTCTAGTCCTTTCTTCCTCCTTTTAGCAAAAAGTCCACTTCTTCACGAATATTACCCAACAAAGCTACAAGCTCAACATTTTAATTTCCATTCTTTAAAAAAAATATTTTCCAATTGTTTTGCTTTAAATGCTGTTGAATCATAATCGACAAGTGATTTTATTGTGACCTTACCTTGTTCCATTCCTACCCTTGCTAGTTTTGTGATCCAACCGATGCTTTAATAGGAATATGGACATGTATAACGTGGACTAGCAAATTCATTGGTATGGAAAGCCCATTTTATTAAAATTGTGGGAGAGAAGCGAGGGCTGGACAAAGCTGGTGGAAGCGAGGATGATAATCCATATAGATGAACATAAATAAACTGGGATTATTGTTTAATTCAGTTGGGTGTGTTTTCCTACATACCATTAACGAGTTGTTTATCCTCTCTCTCACATATAAACACTAACATGGACACAGACATATGTAAGTACTTGGAGACTCAAAGCTGTTGAATAAATTTAAATTGTTTATAGATGCATGTAAATGTCCAAATCCACCATGGGCTTATTTTGACCTTTTCACATGCTCTATTTTCGTTAGTAATATCTGGGATTAATTTGATATGCCAGTGATATTTTGTATTGTTTGTCCTTAGTGATATTTTGTATAGCAAGGCCAATGATGTGCACCTTTAGACAAGGATAGGCACACCAAGTTCACGACTGAGGATATCATGTAGAGCTTTGATTGATTTTGAAACCTTAGGTGGTGAAGTTTGTAATTGCTTTGCATTCTAAGAGGTTTTAATTTTTTTTTTTTTTAGGTATAAACTTAAGTTATGTTTAGTTCGTGAAATAGAATGTACAAAAAATAAAATAATTATTCTTGAAAAATCAAATAGGATAGGCATAGAATAATTATTCTAATTTCATAATTTGATTTATAATATAGGATACTTATTCTATTAACATAAATGACTATAATATCCTTATAAATTAATTTTACTATTAATAATAAATTAAATATAATTTTATCAAATTTTATTTAAGAAATAATTTAAATGCATAATAAATAAAATTTTTATTTACTTAAAATTTAAAAAATAAAAATGAAAATCTGAAAAAAAAAAAAAAAAAAAAACAAAGCAATGGTAGTGAATTTGAGTTTGCCAATATTTTTTAAGGGTAAAAATGGAAATATTCTATTCCATAGCCTAAAAAATATCAATTCTTTAATTTTTTATGAAATATGTATTATATGAAAATTGTGAAATTGCTATTCCAATAAATTAGTATTTTTATCTAAAATTTAAACCAAAATTTAGAACTATTGTGCGTAAAATAACTATTCCTATTTTTAGCTGTTTCATGAACTAAATATAGCCTTAATTTTTAAATTCTGTTATATTGATTTTGGGCTTTGATTACTGTTCACCCTCTCATTGTCTCTCATAGGTCTTTGGTCTCTCTCATGGTGAGCAGAGAAAAATCTTCATTTTCTAGTTCTTTTTTTTTTCAAATGATTTTATAGTTTACAAATGTTTACAACCTGAATGCATGGCCCAACACTTGACCTGATTGCTGTGCTGCTGAAATTCCCTAATACAAACCGATCGGACTCGATCCAGATTTGTACAGACCTAGCTGTGTTTGCTGTGAACATTTTAACAACTTTTCATAAGTGGTTATGCGTGCCTGTTGAGCAATTGCTATTCTCTCTTAATATTTCAAATGCCTTTATTCTTTGAGTTTTATAGAAATTCACGTGGTTTTTGTGAATTTGGTATGTTGAAAGAATTTTGAGTATTAAAAGCTTTGGTATAGGGAATATCGTCATCGTTGGCTAGGAATGGAAGTGATTAATCTTTTTGCAGATGATGTAGCTAAATTGGAAAAGATTAACCGTCCAAATGCCTTATTAAATGGTATCATTGTTGAAGAGGTATACATTCTTACCTCTTGTTTTCGCTTGATTGTAGTTCTTCATTTATTTCAGTCTTTCTTGATGATATTTAAATGAATGTAGGTTTGCCAAAAAAAAAAATTAAAATAAAAAATTAAGATATTGGGGGATTGGGTTGTTGGAGCGGAGTAATAATCTAGTGTTGCAATAGGTTTGTTACCCACCCTGCCCAACGCCCAAGTAGCATTAATAAGCTGTTTATGTGAGAATAATCTAAATCAAATGAGCAGGGATGCGGGCAATGTATATGATTGGTGGCAAGTTCTCCCACCAAAACTGCAAAATTTTTTGGATATTTTTTGACAATATGTTTTCCCCCAATTATTGCCCCCACCAATTTTGTTTAGTGTGTGTGTTTTGCACGCAAGTGTCTCCCTCACTGAGCTGTTCTTATTTATCATCCAATCTGTCAATCAGGTTACACACTAGTCTCCTATTGATTTGGTTAGGATATGCCCCAATGACCTCATAATTGAATTTGGTGGAGAAATTGTTCGTAGTGTCTTAGAGGTATATCACCCTTGTTGTGAAGGGGTTCACTACTTCGCATATGGATGGAGTTTCTTGGACTTGTTATCCCAGCTTTATTGTTGGGAAATGCATAATACATCTACTAGTTTAATCTTTTTCCCATGGTTACCAGTTCTTTGAATTAAGCTGGGACAAGGTTAGAGAAGAAGTGGAATTGGTCATGATAAGACCAGGTAATGGTGCTCGTTTGAATCTCTTTATGGATGTGGCTGGCATTAGTACAGATCAATTGAATTTGTAAATCTCTTTTATTCTGCCTCTTTTATTTGTGCATTTCGGCATATATTCACAGAAAACTAAAACAATTCAATTGGAATTCTTTTCATATTTCTGATTTCATTTAGTGTTCCTCATCTTTATAGTTGGCCACTACCATTAATTGCTAGCTAATGTTCAAAATCACAGGCGGCAAACTGGTTAACAAGAACAAGTAATTTATGAATGTGGTGTCTTCCTGAAAGAAAAAGAAAAAGATTGTTTTGGATTCTCAATCTAAATTCATTAGTCCTTTTGCCATGTAGTCCTTTTGGCATTATACAGTATATGTACACATCAGTGAGTGTGTTAGTGTTTTTGTTTATTGAACATTACAGGTTTTTGAAACTTTTGGTCAATTTTCCCACTTGTAGGCAAGAACAAGTTGGATAATCTAATAAAAATTTTGTTAATTAAAACATTCTAAGATCAATTCACATTCTTCATAGGAGGATTAAGAGGAAACTAACTTTTATATATTGTTTCCTTAACGATACTATATAGAAGAAATTACGTGGTCTACCCTTTTTTAATTTATTATTTTATTTATACATTACATTTTGAGTTTTTATTTTATTGCTGTTTTATTTTTCCATTTTTACACTCTCATTTTTAGGACTTTTATATTTTTACGCTATCACCATTTTGAACCATCTTTGATGTTTTAATCTGCATTTCAAAGTCATGTTTCTTCATTGTGCTTCAAAATGGAGAGATCTTAGGTTACTGAAGACGGTTGTAATTGTAAATTTGTAACTTCTAGTTTTTGTGGTTTTAATCATTGTGTTATATTATGGTTTTCACCCGACATTCTGCTTCTCCTAAATTGCGTTCTAATTCTCAGATTATTAGAGATTTATGTGTTATTCATTCTTCTTCAAGGAAGGATTTGTGTGGTAGTAAGAGGAAGAAAATGGGTAAGAAAAGGGATTCTAGGTATACAAAAAAGAGCATTGAAAGTTTGAAGAAGAATATTGATGATGCTGAGGGAAAGAAAATCAATGTTGGTGATTCTTCTTCAAATGAGGGTTCTGAGTGTGTTAAGTCTCTAAAAAAGAGGAGAGCACATGTTTCTGGTGTTTTTAAAGGAGATGAAAAGGCTACTCCAAATAAAAGGAGAGCATCTATTTCTGGTGTTTTTGAAAGAGATAAAAAAAGTTAGTCCAAAGAAGAGGAGATGGTCTGTTTTTGGTGTTTCTGAAGGAATGAAAAGGATGCTGGTTTTGGAAGCAGGCGAAGATTTTGATTAGTGAATCTTCTGAAAAGAAGTTTGATGTTAGTATTTTTCCTTTTATAGTGTTTGTTTATGTTTTTGTTTATTTTTATTTTAACTTGATTTTGTTTGTATTTTATTCATTGGAGGTGATGTTTTTATATTTGAGGTTAATTTTTTTATTGTTCTTGACTTATTATGAGTTCAATTAATTATGAATTTCAATAGTAGTTGATTATTTGTTGTTAGTTTTGTGTTTTGAATGGAGAATATATTTTTATTGATAGTTTATTTTTGTTATATTTCTAGTAGTTAATAATTTTAGTTTATTTATGAAATTATTTTAGTTTTAGGTTGCATTAAAATTTGTTTTATTTATGGTTTAATATGCTTGTATTTTAAGTTTATTTTGTAGTGAATTTTGTTCTGTATTGTTATTAACTATATTTTGAACTTTAATTGTATTTGTACTTATTTATTTATTGTTAGCGTATTGTGATTTGAATATATAATAATTGGTGGTTTAATTTTGTTATAATTTTAGTTGTTAATGTTTTTATTTTGTTTGCGAATAGAGAATAATTGTATTTATAGGTTTTATTCATTTTTGGTTTATTTTGTAGTTTATTATGCTTGTATTTTAAGTTTATTTTGTAAATGATTTTTGTTCTGTTATTGTATCTTATTGTTTGTATGGTTATAGATGAGTTTATTTTTATTTGATTATTACTTGATTTTTATGTTTTAGTTATATCTTTTGTGTTTTATGGGTTTATTATTATATTGTAAGTTGATTTTTTTAATTTATAGTATTTGAGTAATTTTATTAATCATTTATGCATTCTTATTAATTTTTTTTATGTTTTTGTTGATTGTTTATTTAGTTGTGGTAGTATAAAGTGCATTCAGATGATTATTTTTTTAGGAAGATAACCGTTCATCTTTTATATGAGAAGATATACGTGATCAAAGAAACCCTTTCCGAATCTCAACTAAAGTTATTTAGAGAAACTTGTTTTGGGTATTTTCTTGATATACATCCTTTTAAGATATAAGCATAGCTTATTCATGCCTTGCTATTGAGGGAAGCTATTCAACCAAAAAATAATGAGTTGTGGATTATTGTTAATGGAGTTTGGTTGAGATTTGGTTTGGATGAGTTTGCTCTTGTTAGTGGTTTAAATTGTTGAATTATTCATATGATAGGAATGAATCGTTAGAGAAGTATTTTATAGGTGTTCAGAAGGTAAACATGCAGTCATTGGAGGAATGTTTTTTGTCAAAAAGGTGAATTGATAATTATGAAGATGCTATTAAAATTGTTCTATATTTTATTCATTTGTTTTTTTTTTAGTTCTCCAAATAGTAGAGAAGTTGAAGTGGAGTATTTTGATATTATTGGAAGTGGTGAATATAATGATTATGCGTGGGGTAAAGATATATTTGACTTTATAATTGATTCTCTTAAGGGACAAGTTACTGGTAAACAGAAGAAGTACAAGGATTGAAAAGGTGAGGGGAATTGATATAGTATGTATTATAGGTTGATTGGTTTTCCCCTTACTTTTTAGACATGGTTTTGTGAGTGTTATCTTTATGTTTTGGAAAAATTATGTGTTTCAAGCAATTCTACTATTCCTCGGATTTTGAATTGGAGTTCTAGTAAGTGTCCTTATTTTAAAGCTCTTGAGAGGACTTTGTTTAGTGTTTCAAGTTCAAAGGTAATGTTTTTATTTATTTTTTCAATTTTTATATTTAATTTTTATTATTTGTTTTATTATTTGTTGTTTTATTTTTGTAGTTAAAGCTGAGGAATATTAGTCCTTCTACTAAAGAGAGATTGAACCTGAAGTTAGATGGATTTTTCCAAAATGGAAAAGGGAAGTGTGTTGAGGAAGATAAAGAAAAAAAAGATGATAATTTTGATGAAATTTTTTATCGATACAATAAATATGATGAAGGTGGTAGTTCAAAAAAGGATAAAAAAAGTCATGTTGAGGATGATTATTCTTTTAAGGAAATAAGGGACAAATTGAATATGGTAATTTCTAGCCAAAATAAGATAGTTGAAGATTTTTTTGATTTGAAGATCTACTTAGCAGCACAATTTGCTTCTGTTTTTAATGAACTTTCTGAAATCAAGAGTAAAATTAGTGTTGATTGTGGCAGGGTTTATTCTGAATACAAATCAAAAGTAAGTTTATATGTATTATTTCTTAGTAACTTATTTTATATAGAAGTAATATGATCGGAGTTCAATGATGATAAACTCATAATATACTCAAAGTGTGCCAAAAATAATATTAGAGTATGGTGAAATTATACATAATGACATATTTTTGTTTGTTTTCATAGAATAATGAAACTAAAGATCAGAAAAATAATGAGAATGAAGAAGCAGATAAAGATGAAGATGATGATAAGGTGTTTTTTTATTTTTTGTATTATTTTATTTATATATTTTATTTTTTATATAATATATGTAGTATGTTTGTTTTATATAGTTTTTTTTTTATTTTGGTTATTATTTTTTTTATTTGTTATATATATGTTATTAGAATTATGAGGAAGAAAAAAATTTTAAGTAAAAAGGATGGACATAATGGTGATGATGAGGGATTTGGGGTTGGTGGTAATAAAGATGGTCATAAAGGGGATGATGATGATGGTAATGATGATAGAGAAAGTAGAAGAATTGAGCACCAACATGTAGATGATAAGGTTCATTATTATGTTTTTTTTTTTTAGTTTTTTATTTTTGGCATAGTTATATGTTAAGATAGATTTTTATATGTTTGCGAAGATGCTTTGCAGTATGAGAAATTTGAAAGACATGATATTGGAGATGTTGTTAGTTCATCTTTTCTTAATGATATTGATCCAGCTTTGTTGGATGCAACTATTGATTCTACATTAAAGAGTGTTGGTAAAATGAAAGGTGTACAGGTTTGTGTTTATGTGTTTTGATTTTGGGTATATTTTATTTTTATTTCAAGTATAATGTTAGTTGATTTTGATGTTATTTTGAGTTGATTTAATTATGTTTTATCCTTTTATACTTTATTTTTATTTCAAGTATAATGTTAGTTGATTTTGATATTATTTTGAGTTCATTTTAATTATGTTTTATCCTTTTGATTTTGTTTAGAGTATATCATTGTTTATTTTTAAATTTTTCTTGTCTATCAATAGGAATCACTGAGTGATTACATAGATATTGTTCCTTTTTCTGGTGCTGATGACAATGCTAAAAAGAGGGTGATTAAACTGGGTTGTTTTGCAAATCCTATTTTTTTAATAAATTTGGTTCTTTAAGAAGTAGTGCAATTGTGCAAGGTAAAGTGTATTGTAATATTTTACTTCAAATTTATCAAATTTTAAAGTAAAGTTAATAATATTCAGTACACATAAGTATATTGTAAATTTTGAAGTAATGTTACTTTACCTCGCACAACTACACCACTACTTCTAGAAAAATCAAATTTATTTAAAAAAGGGAATTTGCAAAACAACTTAGGTTTAATCACCCTCTTTTTAGCATCATCGTCAGCACTAGAAAAAGGAACAATATCTATGCTATCACTTGATGATTCCTATTGATAAACAAGAAAAATTTAAAAATAAACAATGATATACTCTATACAAAATCAAAAGGATAAAACATAATAAAAATCAACTCAAAATAATATCGAAGTCAGCTAACATTATACTTGAAATAAAAATAAAATATACCCAAAATCAAAACACATAAACACAAACCTATACACTTTTCATTTTACCAACACTATTTAATGCAAAATCAATAGTTGCAACTAACAAAGTTGGATCAATATCATTAAGGAAAGATGAACTAACAACATCTCCAACATCATGTCTTTCAATTTTCTCATATTCCAAAGCATCATCGCAAACATATAAAAATTTATCTTAACCTATAACTATGCCAAAAATAAAAAATTAAAAAAGAAAACATAATAATGAACCTTATCATTTACATGTTGGTGCTTAGTTCTTCTACTTTCTCCACCATCATTACCATCATCATCATCCGCTTCATGACCATCTTTATTACCACCATCACCAAATTCCTCATCATCACCATTATGTCCATCCTTTTTACTTAAATTTTTTTCTTCCTTGTAATTCTAATAACATACATATAACAAATAAAAAAAATAATAACCAAAATAAAATAACTATATAAAACAAACATACTACATATACTATATAAAAAATAAAATATATAAATAAAATAATACAAAAAATTAAAAAAAAAAAAAACCTTATCATCTTCTTCTTCATTCTCATCATTTTTCTAATCTTCAGTTTTGTTATTCTATGAAAAAAAAAAAGTCATTATGTATAATTTCAACATACTCTAATATTATTTTTGGTATACTTTGAGTATATTATGAGTATATCATCATTAAACTCCAATCATATTACATCTATATAAAATAAGTTACTAAGAAATAATACATATAAACTTACTTTTGATTTGTATTTAGAAGAAACTCTGCCACAATCAACACCAATTTTACTCTTGATTTCAGAAAGTTCATTAAAAACAGAAGGAAATTGTCCTATTAAGTAGTTCTTCAAATTAGAAAAATCTTCAAATATCTTGTTTTGGCTAGAAATAACCATATTAAACTTGTTCCTCATTTCCTTAAAAGAATAATCATCCTCAACATGACTTTTTTATCCTTTTTTGAACTACCACCTTCATTAGATTTATTGTACCAATAAAAAATTTCATCAAAATCATCATTTTCTTTTTCTTTATCTTCCTCAACACACTTCCCTTTTCCATTATGAAAAAATCCATCTAAATTCAGCTTCAATCTCTCTTTAGTAGAAGGACTAATATTCCTCAACTTTAACTACAAAAATAAAACAACAAATAAAAATTAAAATATAAAAATTAAAAAATTAAATAAAAAAATTACCTTTGAACTTGAAACACTAAACAAAGTCCTCTCAAGAGCTTTAAAATCAGGACACTATGACTCCAATTCAAAATCCCAAGAATAGTAGAATTGCTTGAAACACATAATTTGCCTGAAACATAAGGACAACACTCATAAAACCATGTATGAAAAGCAAGGGGAAAACCAATCAACTTATAATACAAACTATGTCGATTCCCCTCACCCTTTGAATCCATGTACTTCTTCTACTTACTAATAACTTGCCTCTTAAGAAAATCAATTGTAAAATCAAATATATCTTTACCCTATGTATAATCATTATATTCACCACTTCCAACAACATCAAAATACTCCATTTCAACTACTCTAATATTTGGAGAACTTAACAGAAACAAATGAATAAAATATAGAATAGCAATTTTAACAGCATCTTCATCATTATCAATCCACCTTTTTGAGAAAAAACATTCGTCCAATGACTACTTATTTACCTTCTAAACACCTATAAAATACTTCTCTAACGATTCATTCCTACCATATGAATAATTCAACAATTTAAACCACTAACAAGAGCAAACTCATCCAAACCAAATCTCAAACAAACTCCATTAACAATAATCCACAACTCATTTTTTGGTTGAATAGCTTCCCTCAATAGCAAGGCATGAATCAACTATGCTTGTATCTTAAAAGGATGTATATAAAAAAAATACCCAAAACAAGTTTCTCTAAATAACTTCAGTTAAGATTCAGAAAGGGTTTCTTTGATCACTTATATCTTCTCATATAAAAGATGAATGGTTATCTTCCCAAAAAAATACTCATCTAAATATACTTTATACTGCTACAACTAAATAAACAATTAACAAAAACATAAAAATAATTAAAAATAATACATAAATGATCAATAAAATTACTCAAATACTATAAATTAAAAAAATCAACTTATAATATAATAATAATCAACCCATAAAACACAAAAAATATAACTAAAACATAAAAATCAACTAATAATCAAATAAAATTAACTCATCTATAGGCATATATACAATAAGATATAATAACAGAACAAAAATCATTTACAAAATAAACTTTAAATACAGGCATAATAAACCACAAAATAAACCAAAAACAAATAAAACCTATAAATATAATTATTCTCTATTCACAAACAAAATAAAAACATTAACAACTAAAATTATAATAAAATTAAACCACCAATTATTGTATATTTAAATCACAGTACCCTAACAATAAATAAATAAGTACAAGTACAATTAAAGTTCAAAATATAGTTAATAATAATACAAAACAAAATTCACTACAATTAAACCACAAATAAAACAAATTTTAATACAACCTAAAACTAAAAAAATATCATAAATAAAATAAAATTATTAACTACTAAAAATATAACAAAAATAAAGTGCCAATAAAAGTATATTCCCCATTCAAAACACAAAACCAACAACACATAATCAACTACTATTAAAATTCATAATTAATTGAACTCATAACTAAGTCAAGAACAATACAAAAAACAACCTCACATATAAAAACATTGCCTCCAATGAATAAAATACAAACAAAATCAAGTCAAAATAAAAATAAACAAACACTATAAAAGGAAAAATACTAACATCAAACTTCTTTTTAGAAGGTTCATTAATCAAAATCTTTGCTCGCTTCCTAACACCAACATCCTTTTCATCTCCTTCAGAAGCACTAGAAATAGATCCTCTCCTTTTCTTTAGACTAGCCTTTTTATCTCCTTCAGAAACACCAGAAATAAACGCTCTCCTTTTCTTTGGAGTAGCTTTTTCATCTCCTTTAGAAATACCAGAAACATATGCTCTCCTCTTTTTTGAAGACTTAACACCCTCAAAACCCTTCTTTGAAGAAGAATCACCAACATTGATTTTCTTTTCCTCAGCATCATTAATATTCTTCTTCAAACTTTCAATACCCTTTTTCGTATACCTAGAATCGCTCTTCTTACCCATTTTCTTCTTTTCACTGCCACAAAAATCCTTCCTTGGAGAAAAATGAATAATACACAAATCTTTAATAATCTGAGAATTAAAATGCAATTTAGGAGAAGCAGAATGTCGGGTGAAAACCATAATTTAACACAATGATTAAAACCATAAAAACTAGAAGTTACAAATTCACAATTACAACCGTCTTCAATAACTCATGATTTCTCAATTTTGAAGCACAATGAAGAAACACGACTTTGAAATGCAAATCAAAATATCAAAAACAGTTCAAAATGGTGACAACGTAAAAATATAAAATCCCTAACAATGAGAGTGTAAAAATGGAAAGATAAAAAAACAATAAAATAAAAACTCAAAACACAGCGTATAAATACAATAATAAATTAAAAAGGGGTAGACTGCATAATTTCCTCATTTAATTAAGAAGCTAGCCCACATTTAAGGAAGAGGCTATAAACTAATCTAGAAGCATATTAACTAATTTTATATGTATAGAAGAGGAAGTAGCTAGAAGCCTCCACTGTGTTTATTAGTAACATAAGAACATGCACATCTTAAGAGAAATATGGAGAAAGTGAAACAATTCCTTAAGAGAAGTTAAAGTTATTGGAAGCAATTCCTTAGAAAAAGTAGTGGAACGGTTACTTAAGCTAAGGAACATGGAGACAAAGGCTATAAAAGGAGAATTCCTCTTGTAATTATTACTATAATTTTCTCAGCAATAAAATCTACCTTTTTGTGACTTTCTTATTACTAAAATCTAGCAAAATTTTTTTTGACATTACTAATGGACCTAAAGGTTTTTCGAATCCTTTTAGACTTTGCACTATCACATATTTAGAAGTCAGAATATATTTAATTTAATCGGTTCAGATACATTATACTAGTGGCATGCCTGCATTTTATTCACATGTTTAAAGGACCAAAAACACTACTAACACAATAAGTGAAAAACACAAATTATTAGATGAATGCATTATTAGGGAAAGTAATTTTGATTTGCTAGCCATGTTTATGCTATTTATATATAGTATAGGAGAATGTTTTAGTAACCCTGGGGATCACTGACCCTCATAGCTACCTCAGCAACACCAATATATATGCCCTATTGACAGCCATATCATCTCCACTAAATTAAGGAATAAGAGTTAGTTAATCAGAGTGTTGTGCAAAAAATTCAATGAAACAAATCATGCTTTGTCTTCTCTACTAAAATTCTTCTACAATCAATTCTTCTCAAATTCCCAACATGCAATTTCAATTGTGGATTTTTTACTCAATTGTGGCTCATGCTATTAGAAAGAATAGCACAATATTCTTCCAATTTCTACTATTCACAAGATAGAGATCCGATTCTATATAAGTTGATGAGCAAAATCTGGGCAACGAATTAAAACAACATCACCGACCAATTATAACAGTAATTTTCTAACCGATTCAAGCCCTTTCTTGGTATCCTTATTTTTTTCTCTTTTTCTTCATTGTGCCTTCTATGAAATTCTATGTTTTTCTTCTTATTTTCTCTCAATTTTGTCTCTCTTTTTCTCATTGTGCAATATGATGTTGTCATATGAAATTCATTCTCTTGTTATGTTGTTTAAAAAAGGGTAATAGTGTCGCTTGTCAAGTACTTGATAAAATGTAACAAAGAAAGAATTGTTAAATTAAAGGTTTCACCTTGTATGTTCTTAATAATCTTGAATTATATATATATATGTGTGTGTGTGTGTATGTGTGTGTGTGTGTGGGCACGCACGCGTGGTTATAATTCTCTTATTATAGTGGTTTGTAGTTTAGAGACTTAATTTGAAAGAGAGAAGTTGAAGAAAAATAGGTTATGAAAGTAAGTTGAAATATGAAAAGTCATGATTTATATAAATTAGTTATATTAGGAAAAGCATAGGCATTGACTTTGTAGATGGCTTCTCTATCTCAACATCTAAATTACTAAATGTATAGATTAGTTGTAAAAGTGTCTTCTTAAATTGGCATAAAAAAATTTAATATTGATTATCAATAATTTTGCTTAATAAATTAGTTGGTTCTAAACATTACATTAATCCATTGTACAAACACTAATAAATAAGTCAATTGAAAATTGTCATACATTGTACAAATAATAGGATAACGATAATGGGATCAAATAAAAATGATAAAACAAAGTCACATTCATGTAGCTTGGTTCATAAAGCTTGTAACCTCCATTAGCATTTTCTGCAATATTTACAACTGCATTACTATAGTTAGAAATATAAGGTTGCATCAGTTTTAATTTTCTTGTCTAATTTACTATTAATTCTTCAATTTCAGCAAATATGCATAAGCTTTAGCATTTGCAAGCAATTTTTTTTTTATTTTCATATACTTAAAACATGTCTTCTTTTTACTGTGACAATAATTGACTAAGATTTCTTAATTTTTATTTTCTCATCATCAAATGAAACCTTCAAAGGAAATTGATTTGAATATTGAGTACTATGGTTGAAGTAGTGAATGCATCAATAACAATCAATTATGGGATTTGAAGGGCGATTATGGT
>CANTUT010000101.1:172500-355000 GCA_947687605.1 Reutealis trisperma | reverse complement strand
TATTTAAATTTAAATCATTTCAAGTATGAAAATATTCATTTAATAATATACGAGGTCATCATCCTCTATAATAAATTCAATTTTCATAATACTTGCATCTCGATCATCAAAATCTTTATAAATCAAAATTTATTTATCAATTGCTTAATAATTTATCTTATAAAAAGGTGAAAAATTCTTATGTAAACACAAAACATTTGAACTTAACTCATATATTCATCGTTAACTTCAACACATATTATGATACTAATAAGATATCTTCACATATACTTCTGTACATACGTTCATTATCGGGTTGAGATATTATAATTATATTATTAAGTACTCACCTTGGACTCTTTCGCTCCTATTTACGTTTAACTTTGATGCTAGTAGTGCTCCTCGCACTCTTAGGCAATGTTCTTGTCTTTATCTTTGGATTCTTGGAAAGCCTTCATTTGTATTTCTAAGAGGATAGCCGAAATTTAGAGAGTGTTTTCTTTAGGAGTTGTATTTTTGTGATAGCTTTTGCAAAAATGAAGAAAATTACACATCTTTTTGTTTATATATGCAAGTTGAATGGTGGTGATTTAATCACACTTAATCCAATGGCTAGGTTTTAATCAAAATGGATAGCTATAATTTAATCAAGTTGAATGGCTAGGATCTCATCTTAGTTGATGATGTTCATCATATGGTGTGGAAAGAGCAAAAATGAATGTGGACTTTAGTGTAGGAAAAGTGAAAATTCAAGTTAGAAAAGGATTTGTCTTAGTAAAATATGTTGGCTTCTAAGTCAAATTTTGTGGCTAGCTCATCCTACACCCATTTTACCTTGGTTAGCTATTCCTTACTCTAGTTAAGTATGTGTTCATCTATTCTTGGGCCTCTGGGCTAGCCATCCAATAGGCTTGGGCCTCAGAGTCCAAAAGCCCAATAACAAATCCGTATTTGCACATTTCAAACTTGATAAATTAATGCATTTCCCATTTCATTTCTTTCACTTTAGTATATATATTTCTATAATATCATTACACACTCTAGATATTGCTAGATAAATTCTATATGCATTATAATGCACATTTACTAGCCTTTCAATATTATTGTTCTAGTATATACATCATGTTAGCTCACTAGGTCAAACTAAGTTTGACTTCTATTATACCATTGTAACTTCAATTGAAATCAACTTCTCGTGTCACTATTATTATCTCACAATTACTTAGGAGATGCTAATGCTAGATTCATATTTCAAATAAATTATTAACATAGTCACATTAAGTCAAAGTCTGTTTAACTTTCATTTTATCATAAAAGTGCTTATCGAAATTAATTACATTCTTTACTTATTGTCACATTATTCATTTAAAATTACTTCTTATGGTATGCTTATAATTCTTAATATGCTAGAAAGGCCTTGAATGGTATAGTAGATGAACATTATGGTATCACCATTACAGACTCTAATAAGTTAGGGAAACATTGGGTATTACACTTCTAAAGTTACTGATAAATAACGCAATAATAGCTGACCTGGCCTTGGAGGTTGTAGTATTGGTGGGTTCAAGAGGTATTGCTTGATTCTGTCAAAGGCTTCTTGGCATTCTTCATTCCACAACTCAGTGGCTCCTTTTTTTAAGTAGCTTGAAAATTGGCCCACAGGTATCTACTAGTTGTGCAATTAAATGGCTGATATACTGTAAGTGACCTAGGAAACCTCTTATCTCATTTTATATTTTAGAAAGGGGTATTTCTATAATTGCCTTTGACTTAGCTAGATCCACTTCTATACCTCTTTGACTAGATGCCCAATAAATATACCTAAAGAGGTACCAAAAAGGCACTTAGCTGTGTTCAACTTGAGAATGTACTATTTGATCTTAGTGGAGAATTGGTCTAGGGCTTTGAAATGGCCCTCAAGAGTTTTGAACTTTAAAACCATGTCATCCATATATACCTCGACATCCTTATGCATTATATTGTGGAATGTAGTAATGGCTATTCTCTGATAAGTTACCTTGGCATTCTTCAAACTAAAAGGCATTACCCGATAATAGTAGGTGCCTCAATCTATCACGAAGGATTTTTTTCTTTATCAGAGGTGTAGACATAGATCTAGTTGTAGCCTACATAGAGGTCAGTCAAGGATACCACTAATGCACCAACCATGTAGTCCACAAGCAGATCGATATGAGGCAGAGGTAAATCATCCTTTGTGCAGGCCTTATTGAGGTCCCTGTAGTCACTACACATTCGAACCTTTCCATCCTTCTTGGGAATGGGCACTATGTCAGCCAACCATGAGGGGTAAGTGATGGGCTCGATGAACCCATTATCTAGCAATTTGGCTACTTCCTCCTTGATCTTTAAAGATCATTTTGTTTTCATTCTTCTAAGTCTTTTTACTTTATAGGGTTCATATGTTTGTAAGCTGGGATTTATGAATGTAACAACCCGCATCTATCCTAAGAGTTTTATTGACAAGTTATTTGAATTTAGGCTTTATTGTGACAAATTGTGTGACTATATGAAAATTCATGTGTGATGTGATTTATAAGTTTGGGGCATGTTAAATTAATTTTAATATCCCTAATATGAATTATTATTATGAAATAAATGATTTGAATAAAATGCATTAGCATGAAATAATTTATTTTTCATAAAATGAATTTTCATGTAAAAAGGTGATTTTTAAGGATAAAATAATTTTTTGAGTATTTTTAAAATATTTTTAAATAAATGTTTTTAGGGAAATTTTAATGAAAATAATAAGAAAAATATTGTATTTTTAATTATCCATAATCAGCCCCTAAATTAAACCAAAAGCCTAAATACCCAAAAGTCCACTACACTAAAACACTCCTAACCTAGCTCATTAAGGGAAAACTTGGAAATTGCACCCTAAACCCTAATATATAATGAAAATTTTGGCTAGCATTCTCATTCCAGTAGCCATCACTCCATTTTTCTGTATCTTGATAGAAAAATTCTCTCAAAATATTTCTCTCTACCGAAATTCATAAAGAAATCTTCAAACTTCCGATTTCACGATCGTTTCGTAAGTTTTTCTTTTCCTTTCAATTTGCCATTTGATTTTTATGAAACTAATCTTGGGAAAATTATTTGAACTAAATATTTAATGATTTTTACTAATAAAATTTGGGATAGGTTATTTCTTGAGAGAAAAATCAATTTTTCCATCGAAAGAACCAACCTCTCTACGCGATTTCTCCAAAGGTGAATCCTGTAACTCAAAATTGAAATTTTTATGCATAGACCATATCAAGGGGGGCAATTCCTACATGAATGATTTCTAAACTAATTTTTGATATGTTTTGATAAAAAATACTGGATTAAATTATATTTCTGCATATTTCTGCGATGACCGAAAAGTTTTAGAAAACAAAAGAATTCAAGGTTTTTGTGCTAGAACTTAGAAGTTAGAAAATTCTATTACTAAATTAATATGTGGCTGCCAATTTGTGTGAGAAAGCATTCTAATATGATATTTGTTTTGTTTAGATGAAAAATAATAATTTGAATAATGTGTCTGTATATTACTGTAATGAACGAATAGCGCGGAAAGCGCGAAAACTCATGATTTTTTACCTAAGCCTTAAAACTTAGAATTTTTTTGTATAAATACTATCTATGGCTGCCAAATCATGCATGGACATGTTTTAAACTGATATTTTCTAAGTTTGAATGAAAAATAATGGGTGAAACAACCTGTTTACATATTTCTGAAATGATAAAAAAAATACCGAAAACAAGAAAACTCATGGTTTTGTACCCTATAACCTAAAAAGTTGAAATTTCATGTGTGAGAGATATTATGTGTGGCCTATTCATATGAATTAAAATTCTAAAATGATTTTTGTTGTATTTACATGAAAAATCTTGGTTCAAACCATGTTTTTACATATTTCTGAAATAGACGGAAAGTGCGAAAAGAAAAAAAATTTAATTTTTCCTTTGGTGATACATTCAGCCTACATCAATATTTTTGTCCCAATGTTTATAATTTTTATGTGATGTGTTTTGATGATTATTGACATGTATGTATGAATAATAAATGATAAAATTGCATTTTAGTTGAAGGTATGACCCTAGATAAGCTTAAAGGCATTTTGGTATACTTAAGGTATACTTAAGATATCTTAACCTTGTATTGTGATTAAAATGCAAATGTGATTGGGAAATATAGAACTAGATGTTATGATAACTTGATAATAAATACATGGTTTTGAGTTGATGAAGTGACAATTGTATAAAAAGGATCATAAGAGTTAATCATGACACTTGAAAGGTTAATTGTTAAGTTGACATGTATATAAGTGTAAAGTGAATTAAGATAATTATTATAGTGAGATGATATTGAGGTAATAATATTGTGATGACCTTAGAAAGGTATTGATATGATTGTAGTGTGTTCTCATGTGAGCCTATAAGGCCTAAGTATGCAAGACTTTTAAAGTTAACGTGTTATATGCAAGTGATGAGTACACCTATATGTGAACTCTAAGTGTATGTGTATGCTATATGTGCATGGGATAGGAGCATCATGAGTAAATAAATACTAAGTATTAAATTAAATATTATGTTAGAGTTTGAGGAGCTTTAGAAGTCCAAGGGCTATGTGAATTAGGAGCAAAGGAACCACAAGGTGAGTAAACTCTATATTCCTGCTTCTAGTGTGAGTAAACACTGTATTCATGCTACAAGTGTGAGTAACAATATGTTTTGTTACAAATATATGATATCATGTTATGTGAGCCTTTGACATTCTTGAAACCCAAGTCCCTTCCATTCTAAAATGAAATTCTATGATTTCCTTATTAAGCTTGGGTTGCCAAAGGACAATTGGTCCAAACCATTTTTGTTTATCCAATGATAATTCCTTTGTGATTATTATCCTAACTTATATTCTTTATGGAACTACACTATTCTTATATCTTTTGTTCAAAACAATAAACTGTTATTGCTATTGGGATACATGTTATTGATGGCTTAAATGTTATTGTTATATATGATTACCATTAGCTCTTGCTATGGTACCTTAACCCTTTTTATACATAAATCCTCGTACCAATGTGAGTAATCATTGACTATGTACTCCTCGTACCGATATGAGTAATCATCAGCTATGTGATCTTCGTACCGATGGGAGTAATCATCGGCTATGTGCTCCTCATACCGATGCGAGTAATCATCAGCTATGTGATCCTCTTATTGATGCGAGTAATCATCGGCCATGTGCTCGAGTGATTATGGCAATAGCCTTCACTCTATGTGTTCGAGCGATTATGACAGTAGCCTTCACTCTATGTGTTATAAGTGTGATTTCTGTGAACCTTTCTAAATTGCAAACTATGAATCATGAACTATAAGTTATGAGTTATGAACCCTTTTTAAGGGATATGTGTTATTGTACAATCCCTATTGTTTACTCATTGAGATCATCTATCTCACCCTTTTTCCTTGTGTGGTTATAGGTAAGCATTATGAGGAGGCAAGGTGATGGCTCAAGCATCCTACTTCACTTGGGGAATTCCTTGTCCAAGAAAATTAGTTTAATATGTCATGAAGAGTTATCCTTGACGCTCCAGGAGTATTCATTTTTTGATGGTTATTTTAAAATGTTATCCTTCGAGGTTTTAATTGAATTATAAATATTATTTCCTTATAGATTATGTTTAAAGTATACTTTAATTATGCTTCCGCAACTTAAGGTTTTCAAAAAAAAAAAAAAAGGGTTTATTTAAGTTAATGTAAGAGGTTTTTTTGGTACGATCCTAGGCAGTGTTTGTATAAGTATAAGTGGGTTCTATGGACATAGGTGACCTTATGTCTTCCCATGTTCTAGGACCATCATATCTCCAAAGTTGGGATGTGACAAAGGTGGTATCAGAGCTGTAGTTTTTAAAATCTAGTTTAGACTTGTCTGCTTATTGGTTTGACTAAGTGTAATCCTAGAGCATAGGAATTTTTCTGTCTTATCACTTGCAGTCTATCGCTAGTATAGTTCTGCCAAATCCTAATAAGTTATAGTACTCTTTATTATTGTTTGCTTGTGTGCCTTATGATTCCTTTACTAGATGACCAAGAAGATTACCCCTGCTAGAAGACCGCAACCTAGAGCACCGCGTGTGGCATACAAGAGGACATGGTGAAAGATGTTTGAGAAAGCCATGCCTGTGATCTACCTTTAGAAAAAGAAGACTCCTACAATGCGAATGATGCTAATTGATTGCCTAGCGACTTAGTATGCATTGATTTCTTTTGTTGCCTATGACATGATTCACTTCGATGTGATAGGAGAATTCATGATGCTATAGGTTATATGGTACATGATTATGATACATGATACATGCCTTGATAGATGCTATGTGATATATGCTCGATGATATATGCTATGTGATAAGTGGTATATGATATGGGCCTTGTGATATGATTTGATAAGTGCTTATGTTGAATGCATGGTAAATGTGATAGTATGATAATGGGGTTAGATGGGTTAGAAGGGAGTTAGTACTAAATTCCCTATCGTGATAGCAGAATGCCTCCCAAGAAAAAGGCCAGCACAGTTGCTCAACCTGTTAGGGTTAGTGAGAATGCGATATTAGACACTGCTGCGAATACTGCCTCTGCCCTTGCGGCGTCAAGAGAGAGATCTAATTCGAGGGCACCAACCATGGGCTATAGTGAGCAAGCATTCTTGCAAGAGGTGTAAGCTATGCATAAGGAAATGAGAGACTTGCGCAAGGAATTGGAAGAGTTATGAGCTCAAAGGTGTAAAGTGTCGCCAACACAAGAAAGGTATGGAGTTCCACCTCCTACGGTAGTGGCACTTGCACGAAGGGAAAGGAAGTGACCACCTGACAAAGGGATGACTGTCTCAAAATTCAAGAAGCTGCAGCCACCTACATTTTATGGTGAGGAGGGTGATGACCCACATGAGTGCTTAGATGAGGTAGACAAGCTAGTTCGTCGATTATCTTGCTCGGATGCCCAAGTGATTGAGTTGGTAGGACTCCAACTCAAGAAGGAGGCTTGGTACTAGTATGAGAGAAATATTGAGGAATGATTGTATGGACTTGACCCACCCACGTGGGCAAAATTTAAGCAAGAGATGGATCAATTATTGCCTGAAGGCGAAAGGCAAGATAGAGCGCTGCAGTTTGAGCAGTTAAAGTAGAGGCCTAGAATATCAGTATCGGAATATGCTAAGGAGCCAATCGACTTAGTAGGTTTGCTATCAACATCATTTCTACTGAAGCTAGTCGCGTCAACTGCTTCCTACGAGGGTTAATCACACCACTATTCAACTCATTAGCAGCAATTGAATTCTCAACCTTAGCTAAGCTGATAGATAAGGCTAAGATAATGGAAAAAAGATATAAAGCTGAGAGACATGAGCATGTTGAACATGAACAAAAGGGTAAGCATAAGGGTAAAGATCAGGGAGGCTAACATAAATAAGGAGGAGGAGGTATGGGAAAGGAATCTTTGCCTAGGACTTGCAGCCATTGTGGTAAAAAGCATTTTGGAGTTTGCCAAAAAGTCTCTGGTGTATGTCTAAAATGTGGACAGAAGGGTCACTTCATCAAGGACTGCCCACGGATGACAGATTCAGGAAATGTGACCTCGACGCCTCCACCACTTGGACCATCTCAACCTCAAGAGCAATGAGCCAAGGATAAGAGACACAACTGAGATTTCCTTTAATAGTAGGTAACTATTAGACTAGTGGCATAGGACTTACATGACATGAATGATATTATATGACTAATTAGCTAGTTGACTTGGGTTTGATCTTCTATTGCTTAAGAGATGATTGACTTTAAATATGATAGGAGAGCTCATTATGCTATAGGTTATGTGTTACATGACTAGGAGACATTGTACGTGCTATGATATATGATACATGCTAGGTGATATGTGTCTTAGATGTGATATTATATGATGGGTGCTCATGTTAAAGGCATGCTAAATATGATAATTTGATAGTGGGGTTAAGTGGATTAGAAGGAGAAGTGGACTAAGTATTGATCCAATTTAGATTAATGACTGATAGGTATAATGTTATGAAGTATGAAATGCTTACATGTAATAATGGTTGATATAAGAAATGTATGGAGTTATTAAATGATAATTGTGATTAAGGCCAAAAGAGGAGAATTGATATTCAGTAATGATCAATAGGAGAATGAAACAAATCAGTTACATTACATATACATAAGTTTACAATATGAGGTAGGTGAAGTATATGTTTGAGGATTATGAGGTAGACATTGATGGATGGAAACTTCCTATGGAGTTGTTAGAACTTGGTGTCCTAGAATTCGATATGATCATAGTATTGGCTATTGAGTATGGAGCTTATTCTGACTATAGAGAAAAGCAAGTACAATTTCGAACTAAGGATGGGGAGAGATTTGTGTATCAAGGAGATACTTGTGACTAAGGTCCACTAGTGTAATCATGGAAGGAATGAGTATACTTAGGAAGCTGAGGAAGGGATGCAGCAGAAGTTTCCCTAATTTTCGAGAACATGGGAGTAAGTATTGAAATTCAAGGATGAATTTCTTTTAGGAGGGGGAGACATAAAAGGATAAGTATTCTGAGACTTGTAATAATAATAAAAGGATAAGTATGATGCTACACAGTTTTGAAAATTTAAAAAGTTTTGAATATACCTGAAAGGGATTTATGTCCTCTGGATGAGAAATGTTTAAAGGTGTTGATACTATAATGTTTAATTGAGGTTACTGGAAAAATTTTGGTAGTGATCCTTAGTATGGAAAGAATTTTTATTGAGATAACCTTGAATGGCATAGATTTGGAAAGATATAAGAGTTGCATAAAGATTTCATTTAAAGGCAATGGTATCTGAAGGTTTATTATTTTAATATGAATAAGTTAAATGATTAGGAATGTGAAATATAGCAAGATGTAAGTGAAAAATCTAAAGTTAGATGATATTACGAGCTAAATGTATAAAATTTCAAGGCATTAGGTAATTAAATCATGATAATGATGTATATATTATATAGAAAGAGAGTAAGTATGAAATAGTTATGAAAAGTTTATTTGGGATCGTAAACTAATAGAATGCAAGTTCGTTTGGGATATGATATATATATAGGAATGTTTGTTAAGTTTAAATATGTTTTAATTGATGAATGATGGGAGTGTAGAAATCGTAATGTTAGTAAGGTATTAAACACGAAAATATTTATTGAGGTTATAATAGATTAAGTAATAATTATTAATATGGAAAGTGAATTATCAAATATCAATTGGAGTTATTAATTTGGAATTTTCTGTTGGATTCTTATATGACTAATGTGATAAATAATGAATAGAAGTGGTGATCAAGATATTAGTATAGATGTTAATAATAATAGAGATATAAGGAAAAACAATGCTTGGGATTATATTTGATTAAAGGTGAAATTAAAGGTTCTATTACTTTATTTTTGAGGTTAAGGGGATAAAAAAATTATTAAGGATTAGTTTTAAGATTTGTTTGAACAAGAGATTGACATAGGTGCAGCTTAAGCTAAAAGTTTATCAATGTGATTCTTTTTAATAGATTGTGAGTATGTGCCTTATTGTGTTTGATAAGTTAATTGTAGTTAAATATTAGGTTTGAGAGGCGCAGCAGAAGTGTGGCAGAGAAGTTAAGCAGAGTGTGTTGTGCTATTAGACTTGAAAATTCGAGGATGAAGTTTTTTTAAGGAGAGGAGAATGTAACAACCCACATCTACCCTAGGAGTTTTATTAACAAATTATTTGAATTTAGGCTTATTGTGACAAATTGTGTAACTATATGAAAATTCATGTGTGACGTGATTTATGAGTTTAGGGCATGTTAAATTAATTTTAATATCCCTAATATGAATTATTATTATGAAATAAATGATTTGAATAAAATGCATTAGCATGAAATAATTTATTTTTCATAAAATGAATTTTTATGTAAAAAGGCGATTTTTAAGGATAAAATAATTTTATGAGTATTTTTAAAATATTTTTAAATAAATATTTTTGGGGAAATTTTAATGAAAATAATAAGAAAAATATTGTATTTTTAATTACCCATAATCAGCCTCTAAATTAAACAAAAAGCCTAAATACCCAAAAGCCCACTACACTAAAACACTCCTAACCTAGCTCATTAAGGGCAAACTTGGAAATTGCACCCCAAACAAAAAGCCTCTAATTCATGAGTTCTTAGTTATTCAACAGTAATTAGGATGGTTGAATGAGTTTGGTGGGGTCAAGTTCTTGGTGGTTGGTGATAATGTGGATGGTCTCAAAAAAAGAGGGCTCTATGCTTGCTTCCTAATCCTTTTTCAATTGATAGATGGGCTTGTACTCTTCTAGATTGAGCCTAATATTAAAGAAAATTTTAAAACTAGGGATTAGCTTTTTAGAAATAGGACAAAACCATAGTTCTAGAAAGCCACAATAGAGAAAATCTTCTCCCTCTTTCATGAGATGGCCATTAAGAGTTTTGAAATAAGGGCGTATAGGCCAGTCATAAGTCTTACCTTGCCTCTTAGCCTTGGCTCACAATTTGGCCCTTTCCTCTAATTTTGCAATATCTTTTGGTTTAGGCATATAGCCAAGACCAAAAGGAGGAGTGGGGTACTTAGGAAATTGGGCAATCCCTTACTGGTTTCTTCCAAGCCCCAAAAATGGAAAATAATCCATTTTCTTCATCATGTAAGCTACTACCACATTACTATATGGATCAAAATTGAAAGAAACAAACTCTTTACCTTCCCCTTGAATGAATTGGATAATATCAAATGAGAAGCCAGATAGAGGAATGGCAGAGGGTTCAGGCTTGATTTTTAAGATTAGCACAGAGTTTAGAATGTCACTCTTCTTATGTACATTAACTCAAATGTTTATGATATTTGTACCATGGGGAAATTTCAACTTTTGATTTAAGGAGAAATGGACTGCTTTTACTTGATGGATCTATGGCCCATCGAGTAGGAGATTGAAACAGGTTAGGACACTAATCATTGGCATTGTCACTAGTCCAATTATGACATTAAGATTTGCTACACCCAAGACTTCCCTCTTAATGTTGTCATATGCTCTCACCACTTAGTTTGATGGGATAAAATATGAAGCCTTTAATCTTAGGCAGCTAGCCACTTTCAGTGGGCATATATTCAAAGTAGACCTATTATCTACTGATACCATAGGCATAGTTTTGCCTCGAGTCATTACTATGATGTAGAGAGCATAGTTGTGGCTTTCCTCTCCACGAGGGATGTCATAATCACCAAAAGAAATGGTCATGGATTTGGCAGTATTAGTCAAAGATGCTATGAGGGTTTTAGGCGAGATGTCAATAGGAGCCTAACATTGGTTCAAAGCCTTGCAAAGAGCTTAGTGATAAGGGTAAGAGGACTGGATAAGACTCTATATTAATATGTTTACTTCGGTTTTCTTTAATTGTTTGAGAATAGGATCCTCCTCAGGTTCATTATAGGGCTTCAATTTTTCAATGGGAAGGGGGATGACATGATTTACTAGGTTTGCATCTTTGGGCAAGGTGGGTTGTAGAGGTGATTGAAGAACTCTTCCACTCTAAGTGATTGCATTAACTTTAGTGATGAAGTCATTTAGGTCAATTACGCAACAATAATCCAAAGTAGGGCAAATGAGAGAAAGAGGATCAAATCCCAATTCATCAAAAAAGATAAAGTTGACATTTGCTTGGTGGTTAGGCAGAGGATTTATGATGATGTTAGGTTTAGCTCTCAGAGCAATGATGTCTCCACTATTTATTAGGTCTTTGATTCGATGCCTTAGAGCTTTACAAGCATCAATTTTATGCCTAAGTTCTTGGTGATAGTCACATCGCTCATTAGCGTTATAGTTTTTGGGCAAAGGATTAGGAAGTGCCCTCAGCTTTATAGGTTTAACAAGATAGGCTTCCAAGGCCTTCTTGTAGACAGGGCTCAAAGGCATTCCCAATTCAGAGAAACTTTTTCTTTCTAACCTCATAAGTTGGTGGTAGGAAACATCATTAACTTTTCCTCCCTTTAGGCAGAGTGAGTGGTATTAGAGGTGAACTTAGTGTTCTTACGGTATCTCAAACTTGAGGATTTATCTTTGATTTAATCAGATTGAATCAAATCCTCAATTTTAGAAGCTATGGCAATGAGGGCCATAAAGTCTAGGTGATACTGGGTTTGCAAGTGAATTTGGTATTGAGTAAGGAGATTCTTCACAATAATGTCGATTTGCTCTTCCTTGGATGGATGGTTTATCATTTGGGCTGCTTTCGCCCTTCCTTTTAGAAGGAACATAGTGAAGACTCTCTTTGACCTTGCTTAGTGGCCTTCAAGACTCTCTTTGACCTTGCTTAATGGCCGTCAAGTCTTGATGGGTAACATCTACTTCAATGTTATATGATATTGCTTAACAAAAGTATTGCAGATATCATTCCATGTTTTCTTATGGTTCTGGTTGAGATCTAATAGCTATTTGATAGCAGCCTCGATTAAAGATTATTAGAATAACTGAATAAAGGGCTTGTTGTCCACACCAAATGGTCTCATTGTGCCCATATACATCTTAAAGTGGGTCATTGGGCAAGTTGTACCGTTGAGTTTGTCTATCACGGGCATCTTAAACTTGGGTAAAACTCTGGCATTTGGGAGGAGAGCAATAGAATCAACATCTATCATGTCTTCATGCTTTTTGATATTTTTGATGGATTATTTTATGGCTTCTATAACAACCCACACCTACTATAGGAGTTTTGTGATTAAATTTCTTGAATTTAAAACTATTAAAGCTAAGTATGTGCTTTTATGAAAATTAATGTGTTATGTGATTGATGAGTATGTGGCATCTCAGATTAGCTCTAATATGCATAATATGAATTATTATGATGAAGTAAGTAATTTATATGAAATGCATAAGCATAAAAATATTTATTTCACATAAATTGAATTTTCATGTACAAAGCGATTTTTAAGCATAAAATAATTTTTATGAGCATTTTTAAAATATTTTTAAATAAACATTTTGGGAAATATTTTAATGAAAATAATAAAAAAAATATTTTATTTTTAATTAGCTATAATCAGCCCATAAAATAAATAAAAAGGCCAAATTCTGAAAAGCCCACTACACCAAAACACTCCTTACCTAGTTTATTAAGGGTAATATTGGAAATTACCCAAAATCATAATTATAAAATGAGAAATTCAGCCAGACCTTGTTTAGACAGCCACCATTCTATTATTCTTTCTATTTCTAGCAAAAAATTCTCTCAAAAATAATCTCTCCACCAAAATTCACAAAATACCTTCAAACTTTTCGATTTGGCGACAGTTTCGTAAGTTTTTACTTTCCTTTCAATTTTCTATTGGATTTTTATGAAACTAATTATGAAAAAATTATTTTGAACTGAATATTTATTGATTTCATTGATTAAATTTGGCCTAAGTGAATTTTTAAAAGAGAAATTAATTTCTTTACCGAAAACACCAACCTTTTTACGTGAATCCTTTAAAGGTGAATCCTATAACTCAAAATTTGAAATTCTCATGCATAAACTCATCAAGGGGGGCAATTTGTATAGCATTGCATTCTAAATGAATTTTTGATGTGTTTAGATAAAAAATATTGAATTAAATCATATTTTTGCATATTGCTGTAATGACCAAAAAGTTTCAGAAAATAAGGAAATTCATGGTTTTTGTCTTAGAACTTAAAAATTGGAAAATTTCATGATTTTATAATTGTGTGGCTGCCAATTTGTGTTTGTTAGAATTCTATATTGGTTTTTGTTATGTTTGGAAGGAAAATAATGATTTAAATAATGTATTTACATATTATTATAATGACCGGAAAGTACCAGAAGTAAGAAAACTCATGGTTTTGCATCCTAAAACCTAAAATTGGAATTTTCATGGAAGCCGATTCCAATGGTTTAATGTTCTAAAATGATTTTTTTTTTTAATGTTTACATGAAAAATCTTGGTTCAAACCATATTTTTGCATATTAATGTAATAAATGAAAAGTGCGAAAAGGAAGAAGATTTAGGTTTTCATGAATTTAAGGATTTGGCCTACATTAGGAATTCAATCCCAATGTCTAAAATTTTAATGTAATGTATTTTAATAATTATTGACATGTGTTTATGAATGATAAATGATTAAATTTCATGTTGATTGAAGGAATAACTCTAGACAAGTCTAGAGACAATAGGGTATACCTAGGGTTTCCTAACCCTATTTCTATGATGTGATTAATACGTTTATGTAATTAAGTGATATGAGAAATAGGTTTTATGATGAATTAATAATGAACTAATGATCTTAAATTGATTATGAGATAGATAGTATGATTTGTTGAAAAGAGATAAGCATGACCCTTCAAGGTTACTTGTTAAGTTTTTATATATGTAAAGTATTAAGTGTACTAAGTTGAATGTTAAATGGAATTGATATTAAGATCATGATATATTGTGTTTGACTTTAGAAAAGTCATAGTATGAGTTATAATGTGATTTCCATGTGAGCCTATGAAGGCTAAGTGTGCAAGACTTTAAAAGTTATCATGTTATGTGCAAGTGATAAGTGCACTTCTAAGTGCAACTCCAAGTTTATATGAATGTTATATGTACATAGGGTAGTTATGGGATAGGACAGCATGATATTAAGCAAATGCTAAGTATTAAATCATAATGTATGATAGAGCTTAAGGTCTATTAGAAGTTTAAAAGCTACAAGTACTAGGAGTAAAGGAACCACAAGGTGAGTAAACATTATGTTTCAAGTTACAAGTACAAGTTATCATGTTATGTGAACCTTTGATATCTTAAAACACAAGTTCTTTTCTATTTTTAATTATGACTATATGATTTCTTTGTAAAGTTTGGATTGGTAAAGGATAATTGGTTCAAAACTATTTTTTTTTATTATGCTATCCTAATAAAGAACCTTTACCTTACTTTCTTTCTAGAACCACACTATTATTATCTTTTGTCCAACAAGTTAAACTGCTATTGCTATTATGTTATATGTGATTTCATTCTTTAATGCCATTGCTATAAGTGATTGCCATTAGCTCTGGCTATGGTACCCCTGAACCCTTTATACAGAAATCCTAGTGCCGATGCGGGTAATCATCGGTACTTATACACATGATCTTAACCTAATGGATAGGAGTTGTGTATCCACCTCAGCTAGAGGGGTGATTCTAGCCCTAAGGCCTGATCAGTTTTACTACTCTTTACAAGTTACAAGTTAGGAGTTAGAATTTAGTATGATGCTACCTCTCGCTTGAGTGAATTGAGCAAGGTCTTCAGTCACCAGTGTATACGAGTGAATTGAGCAAGGTCTTCACTCACAAGTATTAAGTGTGATTTCTGTGAACCTTATTAAATTGCAAACTATGACTCATGAGTTACAAATCGTGATCCATGAGTTATAAGTTATGAGCTCTTTCTAAAGGATATGTGTTATTGTTTAAGTTATATTGTTTACACATTGAGATAATCTATCTCACCCTTTTTCTTTATGTGGTTCCAAGTGAGCATTATGAGGAGACAAGGTGATCACTCAAACAACCTACTTTGCTTGGAAAATTTCCTTGTTAAAGTTTATTACCATGCTATAAGATGATGAGTCTCTATATGCTCTAGGAGTCCTTATTTTAGAAGTTTTATTTTGGAACTATATGATTGATGATTTGTTTTGGAGTCTTAAAAATGTTCTTTTCATATAGATTATGTTTAAAGTATTTTAATGCTATTTTTTCGCTGGTTAAAGTTTTCATTATTATTAGATAATTAAGTTAATGCATGAGGTTTGGTACAATGCTAGGCTATGTTTGTATATGTATGAGTGGGTTCTATAGGCATGGGTGACCTTATGTCTCTCCATGTTCTAAAATTTTCATATCTCCAAAGTTAGGATGTGATAAAGATGGTATCAGAGCCTGGTTTAAGTCTGGTTTAGACTTGTCTAATTATGGGGTTGGTTAAGTATAATCCTGGAGTATAGGAATTTTCCTGTCATGTCACTTGTAGTCTATCGCTAGTATAGTTCCATGAAATCCTAATAAATTATAGTACTCTTTATTATTATCTATTTGTGTGCCTTACGATTCTTTTACCATATGACTAAGAAGATTACTCCTGTTAGAGGATCACGACCTAGAGCATCGCGTGTGGCATGCAAGAGGACATAGTGAGAGATGTTCAAGAAAGTCGTGCCTGTAATTCATTGCAAGGAAGAGAAGATGCCTGAAGAAGAGGATCTCAAGGAGTATTTAGACTATGAATGGGTTTATGGTAAGATTCAGAAATTGGAGAGTGACTGCTCATATTTGAGGAAAGAAAATCGATGTCTTAGGCTCTTGGTTCATGCTTTGAGGGAGGATGTGGAGTAGCTTAAGACTAGAGATGTTGAGTAAATGGATGACAACACATCTAGAGATTTTTGTCAATTGCCATCTAGGACTTTGTCCTTGATGGGTCACACGCCGGATAAAGATTTACTTTGCTATAAGTGTCATGGTTTTGGCTACATTTCTACCAATTGCCCTTTTATTGATTACTCACCTTAGCGACCTTGGAAACTACTTAACATTCATCCAGACGAGGGGCACAATTGAGGTTTGCGCTATAATGGGTGAGTATTGGCCGGAGGTATAAGATTTATACATTGCAAAATAATACTATTTGATTGCTTAGTGACTTAGTATGAAATGATTTATTTTATTGCTTATGACATGATTGACTTATATATGATAGGGAAATTTATAATGCTATAAGTTATATGTTACATGATTATGATATATGATACATGTCTCAATATATATGTGATGGAGAATGGGAAGACAAGAAACTATAAATTCAAGGATTTAAGCTTAGAATTATGTGTTAGATTTAATATGGGATTTATTATAGAAATTATAACGTAATTTCAACCTTTTTAGAGTAATAATGGGTATATTTATATAATGCAGCTACTGGTTCATTACTTTAGGTATTAAGAGCAGTTCTGTAATTTCTAGTATTGCTGGAAATCACTGTTCAAATTTTATTTTAGTAGTTTTTTATTATTCAGTTTGATTTAAAAGTCCTAATAGGATTAGTATTTTCTAGTTAGTTTATATTTATCCTAGTTCTAGTTTAGGAGTCCTAATCCAAACATGATTTGGATTAGTTTCAACTCTATAAATACTTAGGCCTATAATCATTATTATACAAGTTTGAGATTTAATAAAATAAATTATGCATTATTGCTAAGAATTGTGTGACTCAATTCAACCCTAGGTGTGACTCCTAGACCTTCTAAGTATGACTCTTAGAAGTTTTTTTCTCTTTTCCCTTCCTTAATCCCTATCCAGATCTGATTCTTGTAAAATCAACTTGATGGAGAATAGGAAGACAAGAAACTTCAAATTCAAGGATTCAAGCTTAAAATTATGTGTTAGATTTAATATGGGATTTATTGGAGAAATTATAAAGTAATTTCAGCCTTTGTAGAGTAATAATGGGTATATTTATATAATGCAGCTGTTGGTTCATTACTTTAGGTATTAAGGGTAGTTCTGTAATTTTTAATATTGCTAGAAATCATTGTTCAATTTTTATTTTAGTAGTTTTTTATTATTTAGTTTGATTTAGAAGTCCTAATAGGATTAGTATTTCCTAGTTAGTTTATATTTGTCCTAGTCCTAGTTTAGGATTCCTAATCCAAACATGATTTGGATTAGTTTCAACTCTATAAATACTTAGGCCTGTAACCATTATTATACAAGTTTCATATTCAATAAAATAAATCATGCATTATTGCTAAGAATTGTGTGACTCAATTCAACCCTAGGTATGACCCCTAGAACGTCTAAGTGTGACTCTTAGAAGTTTTTTTTTTCTCTTTTCCCTTCCTTAATCCTTGTCTAGATCTAATTCTTGTAAAATCAGCCCTAGAATTGTCAATTTTAATCCTTTAATTTCTGAAAAATTCAAAGTAGAATAGATTATCTAAATCTATCTTACATCAATTTGGTATTAGAGCTTTAAGATCCTTGAAGTAACATTCCGCAATAATGGTGACTAATGCTGAGCTGAATTCAAGGTTTGAGGCGATGCAAGCAAGTTATGAGACAACAATTGTAGAATTGCAAATTGAATTACATTAGCTAATTGATGGAATGAACACAATAAATAATAGACTTGATGCATTGGAAGCTAGGATAGATGAATTAGGGAGAATGTTTCAAGCTCACCAAAATGCTGCCCAAGTCATTCCCTAAAGACCTATTGCACTAATTAACTAGCCACTACCAGCTCCTCATAGGAATGGTGGAGAACAACATCAAGCTAATCAAAACCTATAAAATCAAGGACAAGATACAGCTGGAGATATCACCAAGAAAGTCAAGGTAGATGTCTCAAATTTTGAAGGCAATGTAAATCCCACAATATTTTTAGATTGGTTGTGTAGTATCGAGTCATACTTTGATTGGTACAATATGGACGATACTTGAAGGGTGAGGTTAGCCAAGATGAAACTAATAGGATTGGCAAAATTATGGTGGTATGGTGTTGAGAATGAATGGCAAAGAACAAGACAACCATTAGTGATAACATGGGATGATATAAAAGCAAAACTAAAAGAAAAATATATGCCTTTTAACTATCTTACAAAGATGAGGGAATAGGTGAATACTTTACAAAAGGGTAGCATGTTAATGGTATTGCGACCTCTCCAAAAGTAGGCACAAATGCAAGAACTTTCACTAAGAATTTAAGGGCAACAAGGCATACAAGCTGTACAACATTCACATATGCTTTATGAGTCTACAATAGAGGCTAAACTGTTAAGCCAACAGCAAGAAAAGCCTCTTCTGTAGGTTGTTCAACTAGAAAGGGAAGTGAAAAGGCCACAACTACCATCTCAAACGCTTAAACTGCAAAATCTGCAATTGGAGACTCAAAATCATGAAGCAATAAAATTGAGACAGCACATAGATGAGCCTATTCCACATATTGATCAGCCAGAAAATAAAGTTGAAAAGCTAGAATTGTCTTCTCAAAGCCTTAAAAGACCAAATATGCTCTTAGATTTGAATCCACAAGAACAAGCACCAAAAGCAATAATGTGCATTGAAAAGTCTATTCAGCAGGCTAATATTAATATGAGTACAAATGTAGTGTTCGGAAAGATAAAGATGAATCTTGAAGGAGAGGAATCTTTAGACAGGAGTATGGATGGAGAAAAGGCTGAGCATGTTGAAGCAAAATAAAAAGACATAAGAAAATTAGAAGGGACAAAAGGATTTAACTTTATTGTTGAAGATACCAAAGTCGTTTGAATGCAAGAAATGGACTATGTTATTCTAAGAAAATTAATAAGCAAGTGCAGTATAAGATTTCAAATGTTTCTACTTTTATTGAATACCAAGGAAACAAAATGGTCATTTAAGGAATTATTTTGTTTGTTTCTTAGGCATTTCAAAACTCGAGGTCGAGTTTTTTCCAATAAGGGGAGAATGGTGGAGAATAGGAAGACAAGAAACTTCAAATTCAAGGATTCAAGCTTAGAATTATGTGTTAGATTTAATATGGGATTTATTGGAGAAATTATAAAGTAATTTCAGCCTTTTTAGAGTAATAATAGGTATATTTATATAATGCAGCTGTTGGTTTATTACTTTAGATTGAGGGCAGTTCTGTAATTTCTAGTATTGCTGGAAATTGTTGTTCAATTTTTATTTTAGTAGTTTTTATTATTTAGTTTGATTTAGAAGTCCTAATAGGATTAGTATTTTCTAGTTAGTTTATATTTGTCCTAGTCCTAGTTTAGGATTCCTAATCCAAACAAGATTTAGATTAGTTTCAACTTAATAAATACTTAGGCTTGTAACCATTATTATACAAGTTTCAGATTCAATAAAATAAATCATGCATTATTGCTAAGAATTGTGTGACTCAATTCAACCCTAGGTGTACTCCTAGACCTTCTAAGTGTGACTCTTAGAAGTTTTTTTTTTCCCTTTTCCCTTCCTTAATTCCTATCTAGATTTGACTCTTGTAAAATCAACCCTAGAATTATCAATTTTAATCCTTTAATTTCTGAAAAATTCAAAGTACAACAGATTATCTAAATTTGTCCTACATTAATATGCTATGTGATACATGCTATGCGATATGCAATATGTGATATGATATGATGTGTACTCATATAAAAGGCATGGCAAGTATGATATAATAATGGGCTTAGAAGGGTTAGAAGGGAGTTAGCACTAAATTTCCTTATCGTGATAGCAGAATACCTCCCAAGAAGAAGGTTTGTATAACTGCCAACTAGTTAGGGCTAGTGAGGATGCAATATTAGACACTGCTTCAAATGCTACCTCTGCACCTGCATGGTCAAGAGAAAGATCTAATTCAGAGGCACCAACCACAAGATTTTGTGAGGAAGCATCTTTGTAAGAGGTGCAAGCTATGTGTGAGGAAATGAGAGACTTGCGCAAGGAATTGGACTAGCTGCGAGGTCAAAGACAGGAAGTGCTGCCAACACAAGAAGGAAATAAAGTTCTACCTCCTGCATTAGTGGTACTTGTATGAAGGGAAAGGAAGTGGCTACCTGACAAAGGGATGACCGTCTCAGAGTTCAAAAAGCTATAGCCACCTACCTTTTCCGGTGGAAGGGTGATGACCCTCATGAATTCTTGGATGAGATGGACAAGCTAGTACATAGATTATCTTGCTTGGATGCTCAAGTGATTGAGTTGGTAGGACTCCAACTCAAGAAGGAGGCTTGGTACTGGTATGAGAGAAATATTGAGGAATGATTATATGGAGCATACCCACCTAGGTGGGCAGAGTTTAAATGAAAGATGATGGATCAGTTCTTGCTTGAAGGTGAAAGGCAAGATAGGGCACTGTAGTTCAAGCAACTAAAGCAGAAACTCAAAATGTCAGTGTTAGAATATGCTAAGGAATTTAACCAACTTAGTAGGTTTGCTGTCAACATCGTCTACCAAAGCCAATTGTATCAACTACTTTTTAAGAGGACTGGTTACACCTCTGTTTAACTCATTAGCAGCAACTGAATTCTTAACCTTGGCCAAGCTAATAGATAAGGCTAAAATAATGGAAAAGAGGCGTACGACCGAAAAAGTTGAATGAGCTAAACGTGAACAAAAGGGTAAGAATAAAAACAAGGGTCATAGAGACCAACACAGAGAAGAAAGTGGAAGACCAGGAAAGGGGTCTTCACTAATAACTTGTGACCATTATGGCAGAAAGCATTCTGGGGTTTGCTGGAAATTCTTTGGTGCATGTTTGAGGTGTGAATAGATAGATAACTTCATCAAAGATTGCCCTCAGACAAGGAACTCTGGAAATGTGGCCTCGACACCTCCACCACCTGGACCATCTCAACCTTAAAGGCAAGGAGCCAAGAATAAGAGATGCAACTAAGACTCCTACTAGTAGTTAGTAACTGTTAGTCTAGTGGCATAGGACTTATATGATATGAATGATATTATATGACTAATTAGCTATTTGGCTTGGGTTTGATCTTCTATTGCCTAGGAGATGATTAACTTTTAAAAATGATAGGAGAGCTCATTATGTAGAGTTCATTATGCTTTGGGTTATGTGTTATGTGATTAGGATATATGATACATGTCATGATATGTGATATATGTTAGGTGATTTGATCCTGTGATGTGATACTATATGATGGGTACTCATGGTAAATGCATGCTAAGTATGATATTTTGATAGTGGGTTAAGTGGATTAGAAAGAGAAGTTGACTAAGTTTTGATCTAATTTAGATTAATGATTGATGGGAATAATGTTATGAGGTATAAAATGCTTACATGTTATAATGGTTTGATATATGAATTATATAGAGCTACTAAATGATAATTGTGATTGATGCCATAAGAAGAGAAATGATATTTAGTAATGACCAGTAAGAGAATGAAACAAATCAATTACATTATATATATATATATATATATATATATATATATATATATATATATATATATATATATATATATATATATATATATATATATATATATATATATATATATATATATATATATATAGTATGAAGTAAGTGAAGTATATTAAGGAATTTGTGGTTTATATGCTACCATATAGACTAGAACAGTAAGAAAGGTAGGAATTTCTCTATCACTTATGTTAACATCAAGTATAGTCAAAGGAGGAATATTAATCTAGTGTGATTTAAAAGAAGCAGGTATTATTCCCATTCGAAATTCTAGTGTAAGATGCTTGATTGATTCTGGTGCTATGTATTCGTTTGTGTCTCTATGTTTTGTTAAGAGTTTTCGTACGATAAATTGAATGAACCCTTAGTAGTGTCAACTTCTTTGGGAGAAATGATGGAAGTAAAGTATGTGTTTAAAGACTGTGAGATAGACATTGATGGACGAAAACTTCCTGTGGAGTTGTCAAAACTTAATGTACTAGAATTTGATGCGATCTTAGGAATGAATTGGCTATATAAGCATAGAGCTCATATGGACTATAGAGAGAAGCAAGTAGAATTTCAAACCAAGGATAGGGAGAAATTTATGTATTAAGGAGATACCTATGATTAAGGTCCACTAGTATAATCATGGAATGGATGAGTGTACTTAGGGAGCTGAGGAAGGGATGCGGCAGAAGCGGCCCTAATTTTTTGAGAATGTATGAGTAAGTATTTAAATTCAAGGATAAATTCCTTTTGGGAGGGGGGAGGGGGAATGTAACAACCCACACCTACCCTAGAAGTTTCATGACTAAATTTCTTGAATTTAGAACTATTAAGGCTAAGTGTGTGCTTTTACGAAAATTCATGTGTTATGTGATTAATGAGTATGTGACATGTTAGATTAACTCTAATATACGTAATATGAATTATTATGGTGAAATAAGTGATTTATATGAAATGCATAAGCATAAAAATATTTATTTTACATAAATTGAATTTTCATGCACAAAACAATTTTTAAGCATAAAATAATTTTTATGAGAATTTTAAATAAATATTTTGGGAAAAATTTTAATGAAAATAATGAGAAAAATACTTTATTTCTAATTATCTATAATCAGCCCATAAAATAAATAAAAAGGCCAAATTCTCAAAAGCCCACTATATTGAAACACTCCTCACCTAGTTCATTAAGGGTAATCTTGGAAATTGCCCAAAATCCTAATTATAAAAAAAGAAATTTGGTAGCCCTTGTTTAGAGAGCCACCATTCTATTATTCTTTATATTTCCAGCAGAAAATTCTCTCAAAAATAGTCTCTTTACCGAAATTCATAAAATATTTTCAAACTTTGCGATTTGGCAAATGTTTCGTAAGTTTTTCCATTCCTTTCAATTTGCTATCGGATTTTTATGAAACTAATCATGAAAAAATTATTTTGAACTAAATATTTATTAATTTCATTGATTAAATTTAGCCTAGGTGAATTTTTGAAAGAGAAATTAATTTCTCTACCGAAAACACCAACCTTTCTACACGAATCCTTCAAAGGTGAATCTTATAACTGAAAATTTGAAATTTTCATGCATAAACTCATCAAGGGGGCAATTTGTATAGCATTGCATTCAAATGGATTTTTGATGTGTTTAGATGAAAAATATTGAATTAAATCATATTTTTTCACATTATTGTAATAATTGAAAAGTTTTGAAAAATAAGGAAATTCATGGTTTTCGTCTTAAAACTTAAAAGTTGGAAAATTTCATGATTTTATAATTGTGTGGCTTCTGATTTGTGTTTGTTAGATTTCTAAATTGGTTTTTGTTATGTTTGGATGGAAAATAATGATTTAAATCATGTGTTTACATATTATTGTAATGATCGGAAAGTACCAGAAGTAAGAAAACTCATGGTTTTGCATCCTAAAATCTAAAATTGGAATTTTCATATATATGTTATACCAATGGGTGCCAATTCCTTTGGTTTAATGGTCTAAAATTATTTTTGTTATGTTTACATGAAAAATCTTGGTTCAAACCATGTTTTTGCATATTACTGTAATAAACGGAAAGTTCGAAAAGGAAGAAGATTTAGGTTTTCATGAATTTAGGGATTTGGCCTACATTAGGAATTCAATCCTAGTGACTAAAATTTTAATTTAATGTATTTTAATGATTATTGACATGTATATATGAATGAAAAATGATTAAATTACATGTTGGTTAAAGGAATAACTCTAGACAAGTTTAGAGACAACAAGGTATACTTAGGGTTTCCTAACCCAATTTCTATGATGTGATTAATATATTTATGTGATTAAGTGATATAGGAAATAGGTTTTATGATGAATTAATAATGAAGTAATGATCTTAAATTGATTACGAGATAGATAGTATGATTTTTTGAAAAGAGATAAGTATGACCCTTCAAGGTTACTTGTTAAGTTGATATATATGTAAAGTGCTAAGTGTACCAAGTTGAATGTTAAATGGAATTGATATTAAGATCATGATTGTAACAACTCACATCTATCATAGGAGTTTCTATGATCAAATTGCTTGAATTTAAAGTTGTGACAAAATATGTAATTTTATGAAAATTCACGTCTGATATGATTCATGAGTATGTGGCATGTTAAATAAATTTTATTATGTCTAATATCAATTATTAGTATGAAATAAATGATTTATATAAAGTGTATTAGCATGAAAAAAATTTATTTTTTTCATAAAATGAATTTTAGGCAAAAGGACAATTTTTAAGCATAAAATAATTTTATGAGTATTTTTAAAATATTTTTAATAAATGTTTTGGAGAAAATTTTAATGAAAATAATAAGAAAAATATTTTATTCTTAATTATCCATAATTAGCCACTAAATTAAATAAAAAGCCCAAGTACCTAAAAGTCCACTACATTAAAGCACTCCTAACCTAACTCATTAAGGGTAATCTTGGAAATTACCCAAAACTCTACATATAAATTCAAGAAATTTGGCCAGCCCTTGAATTCCAATAGCCACCCTCTGTTATTTTATTATTTTGGTAGAAAAATTCTCTTAAATTTATTCTCTCTACCGAAATTCACAAAACACCTTTAATCTTTGCGATTTCTTGACCATATTCGTAAGTTTTTCTTTCCTTTTAATTTCTTATTTGATTTCTATGAAATAAATTATAACAAAATTATTTTGAACTAAGTATTTACTAATTTCTACAGATTTAATTCAATTTGGGGGAATTTTTGATAGAAAAATTAATTTCTCTACCGAAAACACCAACCTTCTTACGCGATTTCTCTAAAGGTGAATCCTATAACTAAGAATTAAAATTTTCATGCATAAACTCAATTCGGGGGGGGGGGGGGGGGGGGGGCAATTTCTGCATCATTGAATTCTAAACTAATTTTTGATGTATTTAGATAAAAAATATTAGATGAAATCATATTTTTGCATATTATTGTAATGACCAAAAAGTTTCAGAAAACAATAAAATTCAAAGTTTTTGTCCTAGAACTTAAAAGTTAGAAAATTTTATGATTATATATGTATGTGGCTGCTGATTTGTGTATGATGGAATTCTAAACTAATATTTGTTTTGCTTGGATTAAAAATAATGATTTAAATAAGGTGTTTACATATTTTTGTAATGAATGGAAAGCGCAAAAAGCTAGAAAACTCATTATTTTCACTCTAAAACCCTAAACTTAGAATTTTTATGCATAAGACATGTCAATGGCTGTTGATTTGTACATATTGATGTTCATAACTAATATTTGTTGTGATTGAATGAAAAATAATGGTTTAAAACACCTGTTTATATATTACTGTAATGACCAGAAAGTACTACAAATAAGAAAGGTTTATGTTTTTCACCCTAACACCTAAAGTTGGAAAATTTTCATGCATATGGAATTATATATGGGCCAATTCCTACATGTTTATGTTCTAAAATGACTTTTGTTTTGATTACATGAAAAATGTTGATTCAAACCATATTTCTATATAATAGACAGAAAGTGCAAAAAGTAAGAAAAATCAGATTTTGTCCTTAATAGAGTATTCTACCATTGTTGGGATTCTTATCCCAATGTCTATAATTTTTATGTAATGTATTTTAATGAATATTGAAATGTACAAATGAATGATAAATGGTTAAATTGCATGTTGATTGAAGGAATGACCATAGATAAGGCTAGAGGCAATTTGGTATACTTAAGGTATCTTAACCTTATGTTGTGAATAATATGTGAATGTGATTGGATAATATGGAAGTAGGTTGTATGATGACTTGACAATGAATTAATGATCTTGAATCGATGAAGAGATTGATTGAATGAATTGGTCATAAGAGATAAGCATGGCACTTGAAAGATTATTTGTTAAGTTGACAAATATGAAAGTGTTAAGTATACTAAGATTATTGTTAAAGTGAATTGATATTAAGATAATGATATTGTGTTGATCTTAGAAAGGTATTTGAGATAAATTATAATGTGTTTTGATATGGGCCTATAAAGGCTAAGTGTACAAGACTTTTAAAGTCAATATGTTATGTGCAAGTGATGAAGTGCACTTATATGTGCAACCCTAAGTGTATGTGAATGTTATATGTCCATAGGGTATTTATGGGATAGGATAGCATCATGATTAAATAAATACTAAGTAGAATTAAATATTATGTTAGAGCTTGATGAGTTTTAGATGTTCAAAAGGGCTACATGTGCTAGGAGCAAAGGAACCACAAGGTGAGTAAATACTATATTCATTATACAAGTGTGAGTAAACAATATGTTCAAGTTACAAGTATAAGTTATCATGTTATGTGAACCTTTGATATCTTGAAACCCAAGTTCTTTTCTATTTTTAATTATGACAAAATGATTTCTTTGTAAGCTTGGGTTGACAAAGGACATTTAGTCCAAATCTATTTTGATTATTCAATGACAATAAAGTACCGTTGTGATTTATTGCCTTACCTTACTTTCTTTCTAGAACCATACTGTTATTTATCTTTTGTTCAATAAGCTAAATTGCTATTGTTATTGTGATACATGTTATTGGTTTCTTAAGTGCTATTGTTATAAGTGATTACCATAAATACAAGTGAATTGAGTAAGAGTCTTCACTCACTTATGTAAATTCGAGTGAATTGAGCAGTGTCTTCACTCACGAGTGAATTAAGCAAGAGTCTTCACTCACTTATGTAAATTCGAGTGAATTGAGTAGTGTTTTCACTCATGAATGGATTGAGCAAGTGTCTTCACTCACTTACATAAATTCAAGTGAATTGAGCAAGTGTCTTCACTCATTTATATAAATTCAAGTGAATTGAGCAGTGTGTTCACTCAAGAGTGAATTGAGCAGGAGTCTTCATTCATAACTAATAAGTGTGATTTTTTGCAAACCTTGTTAAATTGCAAACTTTGATTCATGAATTGTAAACATGAACTATGTGTTATAAGCTATGGGTTTCCTTTTAAAAAGGGATATATGTTATCGTATGTGCCATATTTTTTACTTATTGAGATCATCTATCTCACCACTTTTTCTTTCTGTGATTCCAGGTGAGTAGTATGAGGAGGTAAGGCGATGGCTCAAGCATTCTACTTTGCTTGGAGAATTCCTTATCCAAGATAATTAGTTTAATATATTATGAAGAGTTATCCTTAGACGCTCTAGGAATATTTATTTTGAAATGTTATCTTTTGAGGTTTTAATTGGATTTTAAATATTATTTCCTTATGGATTATATTTAAAGTATATTTTAACTATGCTTTCACAACTTAAGGTTTTCTAAAAAAGGGTTTATTTAAGTTAATGCAAGAGGTTTTGGTATGATCCTAAGTAGTATTTGTATAAGTATAAGTGGATTCTACGGGCGTGGGTGACCTTATGTCTCCCTATATTCTAATATCATCATGTCTTTGAAAATGGGATGTGACAAAGGTGGCATCAGAGCTATAGGTTTTCCTTTGATGCCACTTGACCAGTGTCAAGTTGGTATCAGAGCTGTAGTTTTTAAAGTCTAGTTTAGACTTTTCTATACATTAGGTTAGTTAAGTATAATCTTGGACATAGGAATTTTCATGTCACGTCATTTGTAGTCCATTGCTAGTTTAGTTTCATGAAATCCTAATAAGCTATAGTACTCTTTGTTATTGTTCGCTTGTATGCCTTATGATTCCTTTATCAAATGAGTAGGAAGATTACCCCTACTCTAGGACTACGACCTAGAGCACCGCGAGTGGCATACAAGTGGACATGGTGAGAGATGTTTGAGAAGGCCGTGCCTATGATCCACCTTAAGAAAAAGAAAACTCCTATGATGCAAATGATGTTAATTGATTGCCTAGTGATTTATTATGCATTGATTTCTTTTATTGCCTATGACATGACTGACTTATATATGATATGAAAACTCATGATGTTATAAGAATATATGTTACACGATTATGATATATGATATATGCTATGTGATAAGTGATATGTGATACCTGTTAGGTGATATATGTCTTATGATGTGATCTTAAATAATGGGTGCCTATGTTAAAGACATACTAAGTATGTTAATTAGATAGTGGGGTTAAGTGGCTTAGAAAGGGAAGTGGACTAAGTTTTGGATTCAACTGAGATTAATGATTGGTAGGTATAAAGTTATGGGGTATGAAATGCTTGCATGTTCCAATGGTTTGATATAGGAAATATATGGAGTTATTAAATGATAATTGTGATTGGTGCCATAAGAAAAGAAATGATAATTAGCAATGATCAGTAGGAGAATGAAACAAATTAGTTACATTATATATAAATAAATTGGTATTATGAGGTAGGTGAAGTATATGTTTAAGGACTGTGAGGTAAACATTGTGGATGAAAACTTTCTGTGGAGTTGTTAGAACTTGATGTACTAGAATTTGATGTGATCTTAGGAATGGATTAGCTATATGAGGAGTATGGTGCTCATATTGATTGTAGAGAAAAGCAAGTAGAATTTCAAACTAAAGATGGGGAGAAATTTGTGTATCAATGAGATACCTATGATTAAGGTCCACTAGCATAATCAAAGAATAGATGAATATATTTAGGAAGCTGAGGAAGGGATGTGGTAGAAGCATCCCCAGTTTTTAAGAATGTAAGAGTAAGTATTTAAATTCGAGGACAAATTTCTTTTAAAAAGTGGAGACATAAAAGGATAAGTATTCTCAGACTTGTAATGATGATAAAAAGATAAGTATGATACCACACAGTTTTGAAAATTTAATAGTTTTGAATATACCTAAAAGGGATTTGAGTCCTCTGGATGAGAAATATTTTAAGGTGTTAGATACAATAATGTTCAATTAAGGTTATTGGAAAACTTGGTAGTGATCTTTAGTACATAAATAATTTTTAGTGAGATAACCTAGAATGGCATAGATTTGGAAAGATATAAGAGTTGCATAGAGATTTCATTGAATGGCAATGGTATTAGAAGGCTTATTATTTTAATATGGATAAGTTAAATGATTAGGAATGTGAAGTATAGCGAGATGTAAGTGGAAAACCTAAAATGAGGTGATATTATGAGCTAAAGGAATAAATTTTTTTTTTTCGAGGCATTAAGTAATTAAGTCATGATAATGATGTATATATTATACAAAAAGAGAGTAAGTTTGAAATAGTTATGAGAAGTTTATTTGGGATTGTAAAATAATAGAATGCAAGTTCATTTGGGATATGATATATATAGGAATGTTTGTTAAGTTTAAATATATTTTAATTGATAAATGATGGGAGTATAAAAATTGTAATTTTAACAAGGTATTAAACACGAAAATAATTATTGAGGTTATAATAAATTAAGTAATAATTATTAATATAGAAAGAGAATTATTAAATAATTTGGAATTATCTGTTGGATTCTTAAATGACTAATGTGAGTGGTGAGTAAGATATTAGTGCAGATGTTAACATTAATAGAGATATAAGGAAAGAAATACTTGGGATTTTAATTGATTGAAGGTGAAATTAAAGGTTCTATTACTTTTGTTCAAGGTTAAGGGATACCAAATTATTAAGGATTGGTTTAAGATTTGTTTGAACAAGAGATTTACATAGGTGTAGCTTAAGCTGAAGGTTTATCAGTTTGATTTTTGATATATTGTGAGTATGTGCTTTACTGTATTTGATATGTCAATTGTAGTTAGATATTGTGTTTGAGTGGTGCAGCAGAAGCATGGCGGAGAAGTTAAGTAGAGTGTGTTATGCTATTAGAATTGAAAATTCGAGAATGAATTTTTTTAAGGGGGGAGAATGTAACAACCCACATCAACCCTAGGAGTTTCCCTGACCAAATTGCTTGAATTTATAGTTATTGTGACAAAATATGTGATTTTATAAAAATTCATGTTTGATGTGATTCATGAGTATGTGGCATGTTAAATTAATTATAATATGCCTAATGTGAATTATTAGTGTGAAATAAATGATTTATATGAAGTGCATTAGCATAAAAAAAATTATTTTTTTTCATAAAATGAATTTGAAGTGCATTAGCATAAAAAAATTATTTTTTTTCATAAAATGAATTTTAGGCAAAAAGGCAATTTTTAAGCATAAAATAATTTTATGAGTACTTTTAAAATATTTTTAATAAATATTTTGGGGGAAATTTTAATGAAAATAATAAAAAAATATTTTATTTTTAATTACCCATTATCAGCCCCTAAATTAAATAATAGGCCCAAATACCTAAAAACCCATTGCACTAAAACACTCTTAACCTAGCTCATTAAGGGTAATATTGAAAATTACCCAAAATCCTACATATAAATTCAAGAAATTTGGCCAGCCCTTGAATTCCAGTAGCCACTCTATGTTATTCATTATTTTGGTAGAAAAAATTCTCTCAAATTTATTCTCTCTACCAAAATCAATAAAACACCTTCAATCTTTGCGATTTCTTGACCGTATTCATAAGTTTTTCTTTCCTTTCAATTTATTATTTGATTTCTATGAAATAAATTATGAGAAAATTATTTTAAACTAGATATGTACTGATTTCTACAGATTTAAATAAGTTTGGGTGAATTTTTGGCGGAGAAATTAATTTCTCTATTAAAAACACCAACCTTGCTGCGCAATTTCTCCAAAGGTGAATCCTGTAACTAAAAATTAAAATTTTCATGCATAAACTCAATAAAAGGGCAGGGGGGGGGGTGATTTCTATGTTATTGAATTCTAAACTAATTTTTGATGTGTTTAGATGAAAAATATTGGATTAAATCATATTTTTGCATATTACTGTAATGACCGAAAAGTTTCAGAAAGCAAGGAAATTCAAGATTTTCATCCTAGAACTTGAAAGTTGGAAAATGCTTTGATTATATATGTATGTGGCTACTGATTTGTGTATGATGGAATTCTAAACTGATAGTTTTTCTTGGATGAAAAATAATGATTTAAATAAGATGTTTACGTATTTTTGTAATGAACGGAAAGCGTAGAAAGCTAGAAAACTCATGATTTTCACTCTAAAACCCTAAACTTGGAATTTTCATACATAAGACATGTCAATGGATGCCGATTTGCACATATTGATGTTCATAACTAATATTTGTTGTGATTGAATGAAAAATAGTGGTTTAAAACACCTGTTTATATGTTACTGTAATGACCGAAAAGTACTACAAATAAGAAAGGTTTATGGTTTTCACCCTAACACCTAAAGTTGGAAAATTTTCATGCATATGGATTTATATATGTGCCAATTCCTACATGTTTATGTTCTAAAATGATTTTTGTTTTGATTATATGAAAAATCTTGGTTCTACATATTATTGTAATAGATAGAAAGTGCGAAAAGTAAGAAAAATCATATTTTCTCCTTAATGGAGTATTCGACCATTGTTGGGATTCTTATCCCAATGTCTATAGTTTTTATGTAGTGTATTTTAATGATTATTGATATGTATGAATGAATGATAAATGGTTAAATAGCATGCTGGTTGAAGGAATGACTCTAAACAAGGCTAGAGGCAATTTGGTATACTTAAGGTATCTTAACTTTATGTTGTGATTAATATGTGAATGTGATTGGATAATATGGAAGTAGGTTGTATGATGACTTGACAATGAATTAATGATCTTGAATTGATGAAGAGATTGATTGAATGAATTGGTCATAAGAGATAAGCATAGCACTTGAAAGGTTATTTGTTAAGTTGACTTATATGGAAGTGTTAAGTGTACTAAGATGATTGTCAAAGTAAATTGGTACTAAGATAATGATATTATGTTGACTTTAGAAAGGTATTGAGATGAATTATAATGTGTTTTCATATGGGCTTATAAGGGCTAAGTGTACAAGACTTTTAAAGGCAACATGTTATGTGCAAGTGATGAAGTGCACTTATATGTACAACTCTAATTGTATGTGAATGTTATATGCCCATAGGGTAGTTATGGGATAGGATATCACCATGATTAAATAAATACTAAGTATTGAATTAAATATTATGTTAAAGCTTGATGAGTTTTAGAGGTTCAAAAGGGCTACGTGTGCTAGGAGCAAAGGAACCATAAGGTGAGTAAACACTATGTTCATGTTACAAGTGTGAGTAAACATTATGCTCAAGTTATAAGTACAAGTTATCATGTTATGTGAATCTTTGATATCTTGAAACCCAAGTTCTTTTCTATTTTTAATTATGACTAAATGGTTTCTTTTAAGCTTGGGTTGCCAAAGGACATTTGGTCCTAATCTATTTTGATTATTCAATGATAATAAAGTATCTTTGTGATTTGTTGCTTTACCTTACTTTCTTTCTAGAATTACACTGTTATTTATCTTTTGTTCAATAAGCTAAACTGCTATTGCTATTATGATACATGTTATTCCTTTCTTAAGTGCTATTGTTATAGGTGATTTCCATAAATATGAGTGAATTGAGCAAGAGTCTTCACTCACTTATGTAAATTTGAGTGAATTGAGCAGTGTCTTCACTCACTAGTGAATTGAGCAAGAGTCTTCACTCACTTATGTAAATTCGAGTGAATTGAGCAGTGTCTTCACTTACAAGTGAATTAAGCAATAGTCTTTACTCAGTTATGTAAATTCGAGTGAATTGAGTAGTGTCTTCACTCATGAGTGAATTGAGCAAGTGTCTTCACTTACTTTTGTAAATTTGTGTGAATTGAGTAGTGTCTTCACTCAAGAGTGAATTGAGCAAGAGTTTTCACTCACAAGTAATAAGTGTGATTTTCTGCAAACCTTGTTAAATTGCAAACTTTGATTCATGAATTATAAAACATGAACTATATGTTATAAGCTATGGGTTTCCTTTTAAAAAGGGTATATGTTATCGTATGTGCCATATTGTTTACTCATTGAGATCATCTATCTCACCCCTTTTTCTTTGTGTGGTTCTAGGTGAGTAGTATAAGGTGGCAAGGCGATGACTCAAGCATCCTACTTCGCTTGGGAAATTCCTTGTCCAAGATAATTAGTTTAATATATTATGAAGAGTTATCCTTAGACGCTTCGGGAATATTTATTTTTGGATGTTTATTTTGAAACATTATCTTTTGAGGTATTAATTAGATTCTAAATATTATTTCCTTATGGATTATGTTTAAAGTATGTTTTTACTATGCTTTCGCAACTTAAGGTTTTCTAAAAAAAAAAAAGTTTATTTAAGTTAATGTAAGAGATTTTGGTATGATCCTAGGCAGTATTTGTATAAGTATAAGTGGGTTTTATAGGCATGGGTGACCTTATGTCTCACCATGTTCTAGGACTATCATGTCTTTGAAAATGGGATGTGACAATGATATATTGTGTTTGACTTTAGAAAAGTCATAATATGAGTTATAATGTGATTTGCATATGAGCCTATGAAGGCTAAGTGTGCAAGACTTTGAAAGTCAATATATTATGTACAAGTGATGAGTGCACTTCTAAGTGCAACTCCAAGTTTATGTGAATATTGTATGTGCATTAGGTAGTTATGGGATAGGATAGCATAATGTTAAGCAAATGCTAAGTATTGAATCATAATGTATGATAGAGCTTGGGGACTATTAGAAGTTCAAGGGCTACAAGTACTAGGAGTAAAGGAATTATGAGGTGAGTAAACATTATGCTTCAAGTTATAAGTACAAGTTATCATGTTATGTGAACCTTTGTTATCTTGAAACCCAAGTTCTTTTCTATTTTTAATTATGACTATATGATTTCTTTGTTAAGCTTGGGTTGCCAAAGGACAATTGGTCTAAAACCATTTTTTTTGATTATTCGATCCTAATAAAGAACCTTTGTGAAATGTTGCTTCACCCTACTTTCTCTTTGGAACCACACTGTTATTATCTTTTGTCCAACAAGTTAAATTGCTATTCCTATTATGTTATATGTGATTTCATTCTTTAATGCTATTGTTATAAGTGATTGCCATTAGCTCTGGCTATGGTACCCATGAACCCTTTATGTAGAAATCCTCGTGCCGATGTGGGTAATCATCGGTACCTATGCACAAGGTCTTAACCCAATGGATAGGGGTTGTGTATCCACCTCAACTAGAAGAGGTGGTTCTAGGCATAAGGCCTGACCAGTTTCACGGCCCTTTACAAGTTACAAGTTAGGAGTTGGAATTTGGCATGATGCCACCTCTCCCTTGAGTGAATTGAGTAGGGTCTTCACTCACCAGTGTATGCGAGTGAATTGAGCAGGGTCTTCACTCAAAAGTATTAAGTGTGATTTTTACAAACCTTATTAAATTGTAAACTATAAGTCATGAGTTACAAATCATGGTCTATAAGTTATAAGTTATGAGCTCTTTCTAGGGGATATGTGTTATTGTTTAAGTTATGTTGTTTACTCATTGAGATCATCTATCTCACCCTTTTTCTTTATGTGGTTCCGGGTGAGCATTATGAGGAGGCAAGGTGATCACTCAAGCAACCTACTCCACTTGGAAAATTTCCTTATCAAAGTTTATTACTGTGCTATAAGATGATGAGTCTTTAAATGCTCGAGGATTCCTTATTTTAGAAGTTTTATTTTGGAACTATATGATTGACGATTTATTTTAGAGTCTTAAAAATGTTCTTTTCATATGGATTATATTTAAAGTATTTTAATACTATTCTTCCACTGGTTAAAGTTTTCATTATTATTGGATAATTAAGTTAATGCATGAGGTTTGGTACGATCCTAGGCTATGCTTGTATATGTATGAGTGGATTCTACAGGCATGGGTGACCTTATGTCTCCCCATGTTCTAGGATCATCATATCTTCAAAGTTGAGATATGATAGCTTCAAACTTCTCCATCAATTTCTTGGCTTTGGGGAAGTTAAAGAAATCCTATCACATCTCAACTTTAGAGATATGATGGTCCTAGAATATGGGGAGATAGAAGGTTACCCACCCTGTAGAACCCACTCATCCACGGTTAAACACTGCCTAGTATCTTATCAAAATCACATACATTAACTTAAATAACCAATAATAAAGGAAATCCTTAACTAGAGGAAGAATAGTTTAAAAATACTTTGAATACAATCTATAAGAATATAACATTTAAGACTCTAAATAAATGATCAAATGAATAATATTCCAAAACTCCCGAAGCATCTAAAAGTGACTCTTCATATTATAGGATGTAAAATGACTTTGACAATGAAATTCCCCAAGCGGGATAGATTGCTTGAGCTATCACCTTGCCTCCTTATAATGCTCACCTAGAAACCACATAAGAAAAGGGGTGAGATAGATGATCCCAATGAGTAAACAATACAACTTATACAATAACACATATCCCTTTAAAAAGGGTTCATAGATCATGGTTCATGATTCATAGCTTGCGATTTAGAAAAGTTCATAGAAATCAAACTTATAACTTATATCATATAGAGTGAAGGCTACTGCCATATTCAACTCCCAACCTATAACTTATATCATATTGAGTGAAGGCTGTTGTCATATTCAACTCCTAACTTATAACGTATATCATATAGAGTGAAGGCTGCTATTGTATTCAACTCCCAACTTATAAAGGAGCATAAAGCTGATCAAGTTCCACAGCTAGAACCTCCCCTTCTAGCTAAGGTGGATATACTACCCTTATCCATCGGGTTAAGACCATGTCCATAGGTTTCGATAATTTCCCGTATTGGCATGAGTATTTTTGCATAAAGGGTTAATAGGTACCATAGCCAAAGCTAATGGCAATCACTTATAACAATAGCATTGAAGAATGCAATCACATGTAACATAATAGCAATAGAAGTTTAGCTCATTGAACAAAAGATAGATAATAGTGTGGTTCTAGAAAGAATGTAAAATAAGCCAATAATTACAAAGGTTCTTTCTTATCATTAAATAATCAATAATGGTTTTAGAACAATTGTCCTTTGGCAACCCAAGCTTAATAAAGAAATCATGTAGTTATGATTGAAAATAGAAAGAAACTTAGGTTTCAAGAATCTCAAAAGTTCACATATTATGATAACTTATACTTGTAACTTGAACATAATGTTTACTCATCTTGTGGTTCCTTAGTCCCTAATGCTTGTAACCTTTGCACTTCTAATAATCCATAAGCTCTAACATACCATTACAATTCAATACTTAATATTAGCTTAACATCATGCTATGCGATTCCATAACTATCCCATGCACATATATCATTCATATATACATATACTTGGAGTTGCACTTAGAAGTGCCCTCATCACTTGCACATAACATATTAACTTTTAAGTCTTGCATACTTTGCCTTCTTAGGCATATAATAGTTCATATCAAGACTTTCCTAAAGCCACACAACAAATCACAATCTTAATATCAACTTAATTTAACTTCTAATTTGGAACACTTAATACCTTCCATACATATCAACTTACAAGTAAACCTTACAAGAGTCATGCTTACTGAAGGAATGGTACAGCCAAACGCAGCAGAAGGAAGGTGGTGAGGCAAATTTTGAACATTTTAAAATTTCACTTCACCTATTTTTTGGTCCAAACATCCATTATAGCAATCAATTAATTTGTGTGTAAAACACATATGTATAAAAAGAAGAAGGAAGAGTAATCATATTACCTCTTGTAGGTTCCTTCTTTCTTTGACAAAGAGCTTCCCAAGTGTGAAGCCTCTAGATCATCCACATCTAGCTCATCTCTAAGTTTCCTCTTAGTTTTTTTTGGTGTTCTTGAATCACTCTCTTGGTTGCCCAATTTTGATTCAAGATTTTCCCTTAAAAACCTTTAGCAAGACAAGGTTTCTCTTTGATTTGTTTTAGACTAAACATATTTTCAATTTGTAATCATTTGTTCTTTCATAAAGAACAAAGAAGAGAATTAAAGATCAAAAGAAAAATTAAAGAAACATTTTCTTCCTTTTCTTTCTCTCTCTCAACTTCTCTCTCTAAAATGCTTCAAATTGCAAAAATGATGTTCACTTACTTGCAACATAAAAACTCAAAGTTTTTATATCCTTTACAAGACTTAACCATTAAGTCTTTGTACTAAAAGACCATTACACTCTTTTAGCTCTTCATTACGTGTAGGGGCAAAGTTGAACTTTGCTTCTTCAAATGGTGAAATGACCATTTTATCCTTTAGGGGTAAAATGGACATTTCTACTAGCCAAAAAATGTAATTACAATTTTAACCTTAGTAGAAAATTCTCTAACTCCTAAATCCATCACATGGGCTTATGAATAGTGAATTTTTTTTAACCCTTAAATTGCCTCTTAACCATATCACATATAGGCTTAAGCCACATCTCATGCATTTAGGGTTTTCACTAAGCTTAAAATTAAGTCTTTGATTTAGTCCAAATCAATTTTCAATTTAATCTTTCTCATTTGCATCATATACAAATTAAGATTTAATTGAATAGAAACCTTAATAAATTAAACATTAGGACATGCTAGGGTCCTTGTAAATTTAATGACATGTTTAATCATTTTACCACTAATCAATTAATTAAACACTTTAATTAATTATTATGGTAAATATTTTACACTTGAAGGTGATCACTATTGGGTGTGTGACTTTCCTAGGAATTTTCGTGATAAATTGTTTGATTTAGAACTATTAAGGTTAAGTGTGTGTTTGTGTGGAAATTTGTGATCTAAGTGATTGATGAGTATGTGGCATATTAAATTAATTTTAATATGCATAATATGTGTTGCTACTATGAAATAAATGATTTACATGAAATGCATTTGCATAAAAGAATTTATTTTAAATAAAATGAATTTTCATGCATAAGACAATTTTTAAGCATAAAATAATTTTGAGTATTTTTAAAATATTTTAAAATAAACATTTTTGGGGGAAATGTTATAGAAATAATAAGAAAAATATTCTTTTTATTTTAATTTTTATTCAGCCGAAAATTTAAATAAAAGTTGAAATACCCAAAAGCCCACTACACCAAAATCCTCCTAATCTAGTTCATTAAGGGTATTAGTGGAAATTTCACCCAAACCCTAATATATAATCTAAATTTCGGCCAAACCAAGATTCCAGCAGCCATTCTATTATTCTTTTTGTATCTTGGCAGAAAATTCTGTCAAAATATTTCTCTCTACCGAAATTAAGAAAACACCTTTTTGTTTCGCGATTTCTTGACCGTAATCGTAAGTTTTTCTTCTCTTTCAATTTCTAAATTGATTTCTATGAAATAAATTATGGGAAAATTATTTTGAACTGGTTAATTACTAAATTTTATAGATTTAATTCTGTTTAGGTGAGTTTTTGGAGAGAAAATTTATTTTCTACCGAAAATACGATTCTTTCTGCGAGATTCCTTTAAAGGTGAATTCTATAACTTAAAATCACAATTTTTATGCATAAACATCATAAGGGGGGAGGGGGGATGATTTGTGCATGGTTGTTTTCTAAACTAATTTTTGATTTTTTTGATGGAAAAGATTGGATTAAATAATATTTTCGCATATTTCTGTGATGACCAGAATGTTTCGAAAAACAAGGGAGTTCAAGGTTCTCGTGTTAGAAATTGGAAGTTAGAAAATTTTATTCTTGAATAGACATATGGCTGCTGATTTGTATGAATAAGTAATCTAATATGATATTTGTTTTGTTTAGATGAAAAATAACGATTTGAATCATGTGTCTATTTATCACTGAAATGAACGAAATGTGCGGAAAGCGCAAAAACTCAGGATTTTTCACCTAAGACTTTAAACTTGGAAATTTTTTGTATAAACCCTATCTATGGCTGCTGAATCATGTAGGGATGTGTTCTAAACTGATATTTTCTATGATTGAATGAAAAATAATAGTTTAAACAACCTGTTTACATATTTCTGAAATGACCGGAAACTACCGAAAATAAGAAAACTCGTGGTTTTGTGCTCTATAATTCAAAAGTTGAATTTTTGCATATAAATAACACCAAGAGTGGCTGATTCTTATGAATTCAAATTCTAAGATGATTTTTGTTGCATTTACATGAAAAATCTTGATTCAAACCATGTTTTTACATATTTATGAAATAGACGAAAAGTGTGAAAAGAAGAAGAATCTGGTTGTTACCTTGGTGATGCATTCGGCCTATATGAATCTTTTTGTCCCAATGGTTATAAAGTTTATGTGATGTGTTTTGATGATTGTTGACATGTATGTATGTATAATAAATGATAAAATTGCATGTTATTTAAAGGTATGATCCTAGAGAAGCTTAAATGCATTATGGTATACTTAAGGTTTGTTAACATTATATTGTGTTTAGAATACAAATATGGTTGAGAAATATGGAACTAGATGTTATGATGACTTGATGATGAACATCTGGTTATGAGTTATTGAGGTGAAAGGGATCATAAGAGTTAAGCATGAGGCTTGAAATGTAAATTGTTAAGATGACATATATGGAAGTGTAAAGTGAATTAAGATAGTTGTTAAGGTGAAATGATATTGAGATAATAATATTGTAATGACCTTAAAAAGGTAATAATATGATTGTAATGTGATATTAAGAGAGCCTATAAGGGCTAAGTATACAACACTTTCAAAGTCAACATGTTATATGCAAGTGATGAGTACACCTATGTGTGCACTCTGAGTGTATGTGTTTGCTATATGTACATGGGGTAGTTATGGGATAGGAGCATCATGAGTAAATAAATACTAAGTATTAAATCAAATATTATGTTAGAATTTGAGGAGCTTTAGAAGTGCAAAGGGACGATGTATACTAGGAGTAAAGGAACCCCAAGGTGAGTAAACATCGTATTCATTCTTCAAGTGTGGGCAAATGCCACATTCATGTTATAAGTGTGAACAACATCATGTTGTGTTATAAGAATGTGATATATTATTATGTGAGCCTTTGTGATCTTTGAAACCTAAGTTCTTTCTATTCTAAATATTATTATATGATTTATGTGACAAGCTTGGGTTGCCAAGGGACATTTGGTCCAAAACTATTTTTATTTATCCCAATGAGAATTTCTTGTGATTAACACCCTAACTTATATTCTTTCTGGAACTACATTATTATTGAATCTTTTGCTTGAAAGCTAAACCACTATTATTATTGAAATACATGTTATTATTGCCTTATGTGATATTATTAATTGTGATTACCATTAGCTATAGCTATGGTACCTTTTACCCTTTATGCAGAATCCTCATGCCGATGCGGGTAATCATTAGAACCTGTACATATGGTCCTAACCCAATGGATAGGGGTAGTGTATCCACCTCAGTTAGAAGGGGCGATTCTAGCCATCGAGCCTGATCAGCTTTATGCCTTATAAGTGATAGGAGTTGGAATTTGGTATAAGGCCACCTTTCCTTAATGTGTTCGAGTGATAGAGCAATAGCCTTCACTCACTATGTGTTATAAGTGTGATTTCTACAAATTTGCCAAATTGAACCCTTGCTAAATTGCAACCTGATTCATGAATTATAAATCATGAACTATGTGTATAAGCTATGTGTTTCCTCTTCAAAGGAATATGTGATACTGTACGTGCCTTTTTGTTTACTCATTGAGATCATCTATCTCACCCCTTTTTCCTTGTGTGGTTCCAGGTGAGCAAATGTGAGGAGGCAAGGTGATGGCTCAAGCATTCTACTTTGCTTGGGGAATTCCTTGTCCAAGTTATCAATAATATAATTTTTATGAAGTCTTGTCATTAGATGCTCCGGGAATGTTGATTGATACTTATTGATACATATTATTTTTCCTTATGGATTTTATATGTAATGATTTATTTTAGTCTTCTGCAAATTTTTGGTATTCATCTAAATGTTTTAAATGAGTTAATGTAAGAGGTTTGGTAAGATCCTAGGCATGATTTTTTTATATGTAAGTGGGTTCTACGGGCGTGGGTGACCTTATGTCTCCCCATGTTCTAGGACCGTCATATCTCTAAGGTTGGGATGTGGCAAAGGTGGTATCAGAGCTGTAGTTTTTTTAAAAGTCTAGTTTAGGCTTGTTTTATATGAGTTGCTTAAGTAAAATCCTGGAGCATAGGAATCTTCTTGTCATGTCACTTGCAGTTTATCACTTGTATAGTTTTGCGAAATCCTAGTAGATTTTAGTAATCCTTATTATTGTTTGCCTGCCTTACGATTCTTCTGACAGATGACCAAGAAGATTATGCTTGCTCGAGGATCGCAACCCAGAGCACCCCATGTGACCTGTAAGAGGACTTGGCTAGAGATGCTCGAGAAAGTTATAACTGTGATTCCCCTACGAAAGAGAAGATCCCTGACGAAGAGGAGGACCTCGAGGAGCGCTTAGATCCTGATTGGGTATATAGTAAGGTTCAAAAATTGGAGGATAACTATTCATACTTGAAGGAGGAAAACCGAGGTCTTAAGGTCATGATTCATGCACTAAGAGAGGATATGGAGCAACTAAGATCAGGGATTGTTGAGCATAGAGGAGATTACTCGCCAGTGAGGTTTGCATCTTCAACTAATTGCTGCCAAGATAGAGATCTTCTTTGCTACTGATGTGGCAACAGTGGCCATGTCGCTCTTGATTGCTCTAGAGGGGGACACGAGAATTAGGCTAAGTAGATATGATGATCAACGTAACAACAAAGCACTTTATATGATATGAATGATTTTCCTTGATTGCCTAGCTACCTAATATGAGATGATTTCCTTCATTATTATGATATGGTGTGATATTATGAGATATATGCTACATGATTATGATATGTGATATGTGCAAAACTATGTGATATGCGATTCATACATGACATATGCTTAGAGATGTGATATGGTAAATGCATGGTAATGTGTGCTAGGATAAGGGGAGATTAAATGGGTTAGGATAGGGGATTAGTACTAAATTCCCTTATTATGATAGATAGAATGCCTCCCAAGAAGAAGGTTTGCACAGTTGCCCAATCCGTTAGGGCTAATGATGATGTTATATCTAACACCACATCGAATGCTGCCTCTGCACCTATATAGTCAAGAGAAAGATCCAACTCGAGGGCACTGACTATGTGCTTTAATGAGCAAGCATCTTCACAAGAAGTGCATGCCATGTGCGAAGAAATGAGAGATTTGTGCAAGGAACTGGATGAGCTACGAGCTCAAAGGCGAGAAGCACTACTAACTTAAAAAAGGAATGGAGTTACGCCATCTGCGGTAGTGACACCTGCTCGAAGAGAGAGGAAACGGCTACCTGACGAGGGAATGACTGTGGCAGAGTTTAAGAAGCTGCAACTGCCTACCTTCTGTGGTGAGGAAGGAGATGACCCTCATGAATTTTTGGATGAGATGGATAAGCTAGTCCGTCATTTATCTTGCTCAGATGCTCGAGTGATTGAGTTGGTAGGACTCCAACTCAAGAAAAAAGCTTGGTATTGGTATGAGAGGAATATTGAAGAATGACTTTATGAGGCAGACTCACCTACATGGGCAGAGTTTAAGTAAGAAGTAATGGATCAGTTCTTGCCAGAAGGAGAAAGGCAAGACAGAGCATTATAGTTCGAGCAACTGAAATAAAGGCCAGGAATGTCCATGTCAGATTATGCTAAGGAGTTTAACCGACTTAGTCGATTCCCTGTCAACATCATTCCTACCGTAGCAAGTCGCGTCAATTGTTTCCTTAGAGGACTGATCATACCTCTATTCAATTCGTTGGCAGCAACAGAGTTTCCAACCTTAGCCAAGCTCATAGACAAGGCCAAGGTCATGGAGAAAAGATACAAGGTAGAGAGAGCCGAACGAGTTGAATGAGACTAGAAGGGAAGGCATAAGAACAAAGGACATAAGGGACAGTATGGAAATGGAGGAGAACCAAAGGAGTTTTCATCATCTGGACAACGAAATAATCAGACTAAGCAAGAAATCGCCACTTGCAGCAAATGTGGAAAGAAACATCTTGGAATCTGCCAGAAAGATACTAGTGCTTGCCTTAGGTGTGGGCAAATGGGGCACTTCATAAAGGACTGCCCTCAGATGAGGAGTTAAAGGAATGGGACCATAGTTCGATCACAACCTAAGCCATTCCAAATGCAAGGACAAGGAGTCAAGGACAAGGGGCCAATGGTTGGGAATGCACTGATGACAGAAAATAAGGGCAAGGGTCGAGTCTTCATGTTAAATCTGTAAGAGGCTTGCGATTTGCACACCGCCATCACAGGTATCATCCCCATCCAAAGTTCTAGCGCAAAATGTTTAATTGATTCTGGTGCTACCCATTCTTTTGTGTCACCTTGTTTTGCTAAGTACTTGGGTATAGATAAGGAATTGATGAGTGAACCGTTAGTAATAGCAACTCCTTTAGGGGAAGTGATGGAAGTAAAGTATGAGTATAAGGGCTGTGATATAGACATTAATGGACAAACACTTCCGATAGTGTTGCTAGAATTAGACGTACTAGAATTTGATGTGATATTAGGGATGGACTGGTTGTATAAGCATGGAGCTCGTATCGACTGTAGAAAGAAACTTGTTGAGTTTTGAACTAGAGATGGGAAGGAGTTTATGTACCAAGGAGATAGGAATGAGAATCCTTTGAACTTGATATCAGCCTTAGGAGTAAGGCAGATGTTAAGGAAAGGATGCCAATCATATCTAGCCCACGTAATCGACATTGGCAAGGAAGCTACCATTCGAGATGAGAATATTCCAGTGGTGGACGAGTTCATGGATGTCTTTCTAAAAGATTTACCCAGATTACCCTCTGATCATGAGATTGAGTTCAACATCGAACTGCTACCTGGTACGCAACTGATATCGATACCGCTATATCGTATGGCGCTAATGGAGCTGAAGGAGTTAAAGATGCAATTACATGATCTACTTGATAAGGGCTTCATTCAACCAAGCAGTTCGCCATGGGGCGCTCCAGTGTCGTTCGTAAAGAAGAAAGATGGCTCGTTCCGAATGTGCATCGACTATCGTCAACTTAATAAAGTCACTATGAAGAATAGATGCCCATTGCCGAGGATCAATGATCTTTTTGATCAATTGCAAGGAGCTGGTCACTTCTCCAAAATTGACTTAAGGTCTAGCTATCATCAACTAAAGATCCGAGGAGAAGATATCCGCAAGACTGCCTTCCATACTAGATATGGACACTACGAGTTCACGGTTTTGCCATTCGGTTTGATGAATGCTCCTGCTACTTTCATGGACTTGATCAATCGAGTATTCAAGCCATTCCTTGACAAATTCGTGATTCTATTCATTGACAACATCCTAATTTATTCAAAGAATAAGGAAGAACATGAAGAACATCTGAGGATCGTGCTTCAAACATTGCGTGAGCACCAACTTTACACTAAGTTATTCAAGTGTGAGTTTTGGATGGAGTCTGTCAACTTTCTTGGACATGTAGTAAGTAAGGAACGGATTCAAATTGACCCTAAGAAAGTTGAAGCGGTAACAAATTGGCCAAGGCCCATAACAGTTTCAGAAGTATGAAGTTTATTGGGCATGGCGGGATATTACTGTAGATTCGTACAGGACTTTTCTAAGATAGCAGCCCCATTGACCAAGTTAACAAGAAAGCAAGTTAAGTTTAATTGGGAAGAGTCCTGTGAGTAGAGTTTTCAGAAGCTCAAGGAGTGTCTGGTATCTACTCTAGTTTTGACATTACTAGAAGGAGAAGAAGGATTCATTGTCTATTGTGACGCTTCGAGAGTAGGACTTGGGTGTGTTTTGATGCAAAATGGTAAAGTCATCGCCTATGCATCATGACAACTAAAGAGACATGAAGTGAATTACCCTACTCATGATTTAGAATTAGCTGCAATAGTGTTTGCTCTAGACATTACATGTATGGGACGAAGTGTGAGATCTACACGGATCATAAGAGTCTTCAGTACATCTTGAACTAAAGAGACCTCAACCTAAGACAAAAGAGATGGATTGAACTATTGAAGGATTATGACTGTCAAATTCTCTACCATCCCGGGAAGGCGAATGTAGTGGCAGATGCCTTGAGTCAAAAGTCGATGGGAAGCCTAGCCCATATGGACGTGAGAAAGAGGTCGATCGTGAAAGAACTAAAGGAATTGTTTAATTAAGGATTGAAACTAGAGATTGGAGGATCAAGAGTTTTATTGGCTCATTTTCAAGTAAGGTCTAAGTTAATGGAAGAAATAAGGGATTCACAAGATAGGGACCCACACTTGGTGAAGTTGAAGGATGAGATGAGAGAAGGAAAGAACTTTGAGTTTGAGGTAGTCAATGGAATTTTAAAGTGCAAGAATAGAGTATGCATGCCTGATGTGGATGGACTAAAGGAAAGGATATTAAAGGAGGCACATCAGACACCTTACTGTGCTCATCCTGGAACTACTAAGATGTACTATGATGTGAAAGCTAACTATTGGTGGCCTGGTTTGAAGAAAGATGTGGTTAAGTTTGTAGCATGTTGCCTGACTTGCCAGCAAGTCAAGTATGAACATCGGTGACCGTTAGGATTACTACAAGAGATTCGACTACCTGAATGGAAGTGGGAACTCATCACTATTGACTTCGTTGTTGGTTTGCCTAGAACCTTCAAAGGACATGATTCTATATGGGTCATAGTGGATACATTGACAAAGTCTACTCATTTTCTAGGAGTTAAGACCACATATTTTGTAGCTTAGTATGCACAGTTATATATAGATGAGATTGTGAAACTACATGGAGTGCCAATTTCTATCATCTCATATTGAGGAACTCAATTCACCTCAAGGTTCTGGCAGAAGTTGTAAGAAGCGTTAGGAACACAACTAGATTTTAGTATGGCATTTCACCCTCAAACGGATGGCCAGTCTGAAAGAACAATTCAAACACTTGAGAATATGCTAAGGATCTGTGTCTTAGACTTTGGCGGTAGCTAGGATAAGTATTTACCCTTGATTGAATTCGCCTACAACAATAGCTATCATTCGTCCATTGGCATGGCGCCTTACGAAGCATTATATGGGAGAAGATGTCGTTCTCCGATTTGTTAGATTGAACCTAGAGACAAGCATGTAGAAATGCCCGAATTACTTAAGGAGACTACCGAGAAAGTACCATTAATTCAAGATTGGCTGAAGATGATGTTCAGTCGGCAAAAGAGTTACGCGGACCCCAAGCGAAAGGAAATCCAATTCGCTGTGGGAGATCACATATTCTTAAAGGTCTCACCAATGAAAGCAGTTATGAGATTTGGCAAGAAAGGGAAATTATCACCTCATTTCATTGGTCCTTTTGAAATCTTAGATAAGGTTGGAGAAGTATCTTATAGACTTGCCCTGCCTCCAACTTTGGCACATGTGCACCCAGTGTTCCACATCTCAATGCTAAGGAAATATGTGTCAGATCCATCTCACATTCTTTTACCTCTAGACATTACGTTAGATGGACAACTATCCTATGAGGAGTCACCGATAGCTATAGTGGATCAACAAGTAAAGAAGCTAAGAAATAAGGAGATACCTATGATTAAGGTTCAGTGGCGAAATCATGGGATAGATGAGTGCACTTGGGAAGCACAGGAAGAGATGTGATAGAAGCATCCTCAGCTTTTCAAGAGAAACTAGGTAAGGATTTAAATTCAAGGATGAATTTCTTTTAAGGAGGGGAGAATGTAACAACCCACACCCACCCTAGGAATTTTCGTGATAAGTTGCTTGATTTAGAACTATTAAGGTTAAGTGTGTGCTTATGTGGAAATTTGTGATCTAAGTGATTGATGAGTATGTGGCATATTAAATTAATTTTAATATGCATAATATGTGTTGCTAATGTGAAATAAATGATTTACATGAAGTGCATTTGCATAAAAGAATTTATTTTAAATAAAATGAATTTTCATGTATAAGACAATTTTTAAGCATAAAATAATTTTATTAGTATTTTTAAAATATTTTAAAATAAATATTTTTGGGGGAAATGTTATAGAAATAATAAGAAAAATATTCTTTTTATTTTAATTTTTATTCAGCCAAAATTTTAAATAAAAGCCGAAATACCCAAAAGCCCACTACACAAAAAATCCACCTAACCTAGTTCATTAAGGGTATTAGTGGAAATTTCACCCAAACCCTAATATTTAATCTAAATTTCGGCCAAACCAAGGTTCCAGCAGCCATTCTCTTATTCTTTCTATATCTTGGCAGAAAATTCTCTTAAAATATTTCTCTCTACAGAAATTAAGAAAATACCTTTCCGTTTCGCGATTTCTTGACCGTAATCGTAAGTTTTTCTTCTCTTTCAATTTCTAAACCGATTTCTATGAAATAAATTATGGGAAAATTATTTTAAACTGGTTGATTACTGATTTTTACATATTTAATTCTGTTTGGGTATTTTTTGGGAGAGAATTTATTTTCTATTGAAAACACGATTCTTTCCGCGAGATTTCTTCAAATGTGAATTCTATAACTTAAAATCACAATTTTTATGCATAAAGATCATGTGGGGGGGGGGGGGGGGGGGGGGGGGGGGGGGGGCGATTTGTGCATGGTTGTGTTCTAAACTAATTTTTGGATTTTTTTGATGGAAAATATTGGATTAAATAATATTTCTGCATATTTCTGTGATGACCGGAAAGTTTCAAAAAACAAGGGCGTTCAAGGTTTTCGTGTTAGAATTTAGAAAATTTTATTCTTGAATAGACATATGGCTGTTGATTTCTATGAATAAGTACTCTAATATGATATTTGTTTTGTTTAGATGAAAAATAATGATTTGAATCATGTGTCTGTTTATCGCTGAAAAGAACGAAATGTGCGGAAAGCGCGAAAACTCATGATTTTTCACCTAAGCCTTTAAACTTGGAAAGTTTTTGTATAAACCCTATATGTGGCTGCCAAATCATGTAGGGATGTGTTCTAAAATGATATTTTCTATGATTGAATGAAAAATAATAGTTTAAACAATCTGTTTACATATTTCTGAAATGACCGAAAAATACCGAAAACAAGAAAACTCATGGTTTTGTGCTCTATAATTCAAAAGTTGAATTTTTGTGTATAAATAACACCAAGAGTGGCTGATTCTTATGAATTTAAATTCTAAGATGATTTTTATTGCTTTTGCATGAAAAATCTTGATTCAAACCATGTTTTTACATATTTATGAAATAGACGAAAAGTGTAAAAAGAAGAAGAATCTAGTTGTTACCTTGGTGATGCATTCGGCCTACATGAATCTTTTTATCCCAATGGTTATAAATTTTATATGATGTGTTTTGATGATTGTTGACATGTATGTATGTATAATAAATGGTAAAATTGCATGTTAGTTGAAGGTATGATCCTAGAGAAGCTTAAATGCATTATGGTATACTTAAGGTATCTTAACATTATATTGTGTTTAGAATGCAAATATGGTTGAGAAATATGGAACTAGATGTTATGATGACTTGATGATGAACATTTGGTTATGAGTTAATGAGGTGGAAGGGATCATAAGAGTTAAGCATGAGGCTTGAAAGGTAAATTGTTAAGATGACATATGTGGAAGTGTAAAGTGAATTAAGATAGTTGTTAAGGTGAATTGATATTAAGGTAATAATATTGTAATGACCTTAAAAAGGTAATAATGTGATTGTAATGTGATATCAAGAGAGCCTATAAGGGCCAAGTATGCAACACTTTCAAAGTCAACGTGTTATGTGCAAGTGACGAGTACATCTATGTGTGAACTCTAAGTGTATGTGTTTGCTATATGTACATGGGGTAGTTATGGGATAGGAGCATCATGAGTAAATAAATACCAAGTATTAAATTAAATATTATGTTAGAATTTGAGGAGCTTTAAAAGTGCAAAGGGACGACGTGTATTAAGAGTAAAGGAACCCCAAGGTGAGTAAACATCGTATTCATTCTTCAAGTGTGGGCAAATGCCACATTCACATTATAAGTGTGAACAACATCATATTGTGTTATAAGAATGTGATATATTGTTATGTGAGCCTTTGTGATCTTTGAAACCCAAGTTCTTTCTATTCTAAATATTATTATATGATTTCTGTGACAAGCTTGGGTTGCTAAGGGACATTTGGTCCAAAATTATTTTTGTTTATCCCAATGAGAATTTCTTGTGATTAACACCCTAACTTATATTCTTTCTGGAACTACACTATTATTGAATCTTTTGCTTGAAAGCTAAACCACTATTGTTATTGAAATACATGTTATTGTTGCCTTATGTGATATTGTTCATTGTGATTACCATTAGCTCTAGCTATGGTACCTTTTACCCTTTATGTAGAATCCTCATGCCGGTGTGGGTAATCATCGAAACCTGTGCATATGGTCTTAACTTGATGGATAGGGGTAGTGTATCCTGCTCAGCTAGAAGGGGTGGTTCTAGCTGTGGAGCCTAATCAGTTTCATGCCTTATAAGTGATAGGAGTTGGAATTTGGTATAAGGCCACCTCTTCTTAATGTGTTCGAGTGATAGAGCAATAGCCTTCACTCACTATGTGTTATAAGTGTGATTTCTGCAAATTTGCCAAATTGAACCCTTACTAAATTGCAACTTGATTCATGAATTATAAATCATGAACTATGTGTATAAGCTATGTGTTTCCTTTTTAAAGGAATATGTGATAATGTACGTGCCTTTTTGTTTACTCATTGAGATCATCTATCTCACCCCTTTTTCCTTGTGTGGTTCCAGGTGAGCAAATGTGAGGAGGCAAGGTGATGGCTCAAGCATTTTACTTCGCTTGGGGAATTCCTTGTCCAAGTTATCAATAATACAATTTTTATGAAGTCTTGTCATTAGATACTCCGGGAATGTTGATTGATACTTATTGATACATATTATTTTTCCATATGGATTTTATATGTAATGATTTATTTTAGTCTTCCGCAAATTTATGGTATTCATCTAAATGTTGTAAATGAGTTAATGTAGGAGGTTTGGTAAGATCCTAGGCATGATTTGTTTATATGTAAGTGGGTTCTACGGGCGTGGGTGACCTTATGTCTCTCCATATTCTAGGACCATCATATCTCTAAGGTTGAGATGTGACATCTGGGTTCATGTCTAATTAGCAATGGGAATGAGAAAACATTTTTCTTTACTAATGTGAAATCCCTACTTTACACTTAGTCCTATAAGTCGTGAGTGACAGATAGCATTCTATATCACGACTACCTAATTAGAAATGAATGTTTATAGTTGATAACTTTAAACATCATATGAACCATCGATCATAAATTATTATGCACTAGAATCCCTTCATTAAAGATTATAATCTCAACTAGGTTAATTGTTTATATTAAACCCTAATGTGCCTTGATCCTATGTCCTTATCTCGGTTCTAATTCTTGATGAGATTAAATTCCTACTAGAAACTCTTTCTATTGAATCTATCTGTCTTGGCTAGGAGCTTTAGTATCAAGAAAACCAGATAGCATTGGATCTTAGCCTTGTTTATTCATGGTAATGAATTCTATCTTAGCGATCACTTATCTCCATACATAAAAAATTAGAACTATCACATGCCATATATTAGCAGTAATAAATCCTAACTACCTATCTAAAAGATATAGCATCCCTCAAGTCAAAGGATTATATGCACTATTATGACCTACATGATAATTAATTGACAAGTAGAAAAACCCCATATTATTATCATCTAATGTCATAGTTCAACTATTCATTCTATGAATATCCACATGTTTGTATCATCATCATATGTCAAACAACATGAGACTCACTGCCTCTATAATCAATCGTAACACATGCTGATTATAGAAAACAAATAGAGGTGATGGTCATCGAGATAATGATGTTATAATGATCTTCTGCCAATTGTTTTAGGCTTTTATTTTCTGATTTTGATTTCATTTTTGTTTTGTTTGTTTCTTGTTTAGTTAAATATGAGATGTATTAGAAGTTATAATGATCTTCTGCCAATTGATCCTGAAATTGAATGAACTTTGCATGCTTTACATAGGAATCAAAGACAAAGAGAAGAAGATCAACCCAACCTTGGCGAAATGGCTGAAGAAAGACGAACGTTAAGTGATTTTGCTATGCCCAACATCACAAGCAGTTTAGGAGGGATTGTGGCTCCTTCCATTGCAAACAACAACTTTGAAATCAAGCCAAACATCATTCAAATGGTGCAAAACAATCAGTTTGGTGGTTTGCAAGGGGAGGATCCATATACTCACATCTTGACATTCTTGAATATATATGCAACTTTCAAAATTAATGGAGTATCAGATGATGCAGTCTGATTGAGGCTTCTCCCTTTCTCAGTTAAGGAGAAGGCTCAATTATGGTTAGCTAGTCTACCAAGTGAATCAATCACCACTTGGGATCAATTGAAGCAGGCATTCCTTCAAAAGTACTTCCCACCACACAAGACTACAAAATTCCATAATGAGATCACCATTTTCAAGCAGAATGTAGATGAGACAATCTATACATCTTAGGAGAAGTTTAAGGAACTTCAAAGGCAACACCCACATCATAGATTGCCTGAATGGATGATTCCTCAAATCTTCTATAATGGTTAACAAATGAAAATAGGAACATTGTTAATGCGGCATCTGGTGGAAAATGGATGGATAAGATAACAAGAGAGGTTGTCACTTTACTTGAAGAACTTGCATCCCAAGGATACATGGGAGATGAGACAACCATGGCAAAAGCAAAGGGCATTTTGGAACTTGACACTATTAACCTACTCACAGCAAAGGTAGATGCACTCACCAAAATGGTAAGTAAAACTCAAATTAATTCTATTGAAAATACTAATGTTGTTTGCGAATTATGTGGAGGTCCCCACCCTTATTCCCATTGTAGTCTTGGTTCTAATGAGGAAGTAAATTATGTGCAAGGGGGATATAACTAAAGAATGGCTATGAACTCAAACACTTACAACCCTCCATCGAAGAACCACCCTAGTTTTTCATGGTCTAACCCATCCTCCTAATTGAACCCAACCACGAACCAAAATTTCAAACCACATAACCCATCAGGATTTCCTATAAAGCAACCTTATATCCATACCCCACCAAAATCTAACCTTGAAAACCTTATCGAGCAATTTATTGGAACACAAATTTCCATCAATAAACAAAGTGAGGAGCAATTTAAGCAAATTAATTCCAAAATTGATCAACTTGCTACTCACAACTGGATTTTGGAAACCCAAATTGCCCAACAAGCCTCTTCATCTAACTCTAAACCAGTAGGCAAGCTACCTAGTCAACCAGAATTTATACAAAGAGAAACTTGCCAAGCAATTACCCTTAAAAGTGGAAAATTGGTTGAAAACACTGCTATTAAGGGTAATGATATCATAATAGATGATGAAGAAGAATGGTTAGAGTTTGGCAAAGGAGAGGGAGTTAATGATAACTTGTATAGTAATACAAAGGAAAATGTCATACCACCCAAAGTTAATGAACCTAAGGAAGACCTTAAAACCTTACCTTTCCCTCAAAGGTTCATAAGGAGGAACCTAGATAAACAATTTGGTAAATTCCTTAAGTATCTTAAAGATATTACCATTGCCATTCCATTTGTGGATGCTATAAGGGATATGCTAGCATGGGGAAAATTTTTAAAGGATATGGTCACCCATAAAAGTAAATTAGAAGACTATGGTTTAGTTTCTTTGGTTGAAGAATCTAAAGCCATGTATTCTAAGTCCCCACCTAAGCAAAAAGATCTGGGATGCTTCATCGTCCCTTGTATGATTAGAGGTAAGTATTTTGATAAGGCTCTTTGTGATAGTGTTAGCTTAATGCCTTATTCTATTCATTTGAGACTTGATTTGGGCGAACTTAAGCCTACTAACATGTGCCTTTTAATGGCAAACAAAACTATTACTTATCCACTTGTCATTCTTGAGAATGTGCCAATAAAAGTGGATAAATTTATTGTTCTTGCTGATTTTGCTGTACTAGATATGGATGAAGATCTTGATATTCCAATCTTGTTCGGAAGACCATTCTTAGTAACAGTAGGTGCTATTATCAACATGAAGAAAGGTAAGATTACTTTTGAGGTAAATAATGAATTTATGGAATTTGATGTTCTTCAGATGATGAAATCTTCACCTGTGGAAGGAGTTAGTAGGATTAACTCTATAGACTTGATTGATGAATGTAGAAATGAGGTCAAATATGAATGTATGAGTTAAGACCCTATTCTCCCTTACTAAGTGCAAGAAGAAGAGGTAAATCTTTTAGAGACTACTTCACATCATCACTCCTTCTGACCTTCTAGATTTGAACCTCCGAAGAGAAATGATGACCCAAACCCTTCTTCAAATGAAGAAGTAAGTTTTGAACTCAAGCCTTTGCCATCAAATTTAAAATATGCATTCCTTGATTCTAAGTCAAAGTTTCCTTTTATTGTAAATTCATCTTTGTCTTTAGAGGATGTTAATCTCTTACGTAAAATGTTGCTTAGACATAAGGATGCCACTGGTTATTCTTTGAGTGACCTAAAGGGTATTGACCCAAATATTTGCATACATAGGATAAATTTAGAAGACAATGCTAAGCCTTCCATTGAAGGTTAAAGGAGACTTAATCCAACCCTTAAGGAAGTGGTTAGAAAAGAAGTCACTAAATTGCTTGATAATGGAATTATATACTCCATTAGTGATAGTAAATGGGTAAGTCGGGTTTAGGTTGTCCTTAAAAAGGGCGGCTTAACCATTATTAAAAATGAATCAAATGATTTAATACCTACCAGAACTATCACAGGACGGCGTATGCGTATTGACTATAGGAGGCTGAACAAAGCAACTAAGAAAGACCATTTCCTGTTACCATTTGTTAACCAAGTTTTGGAAAAATTAGCCAAATTTTCTTATTTTTTCTATCTAAATGGTCTTAGTGGTTTTTATCAAATCCCAATATATCCTGAAGACCAAGCAAAAACTACTTTCACATGCCTTTACAGTATATTTGCATTTAGACGTATGCCATTTGGTTTATGTAATGGACCTGCAATGTTCCAAAGGTGTATGTTTTCTATTTTTAATGATTTGATAGATGATTGTGTTGAGGTTTTTATGGATGATTTTAGTGTACATGGAACTAACTTTGAAAATTGTCTAGAAAATCTCTCAAAAGTTCTTAATAGATGTAAAGAGCATGGACTAGTACTCAACTGGGAGAAGTGTCATTTTATGGCACAAGAAGGAATAATATTGGGGCATATGGTATCAAGTAGAGGCATTGAAATTGATAGAGCAAAAGTACAGGTGATCACAAATCTACCACCACCAAAGTGTGTCAAGGATATAAGAAGTTTTTTGGGACATGCTGGCTTCTACAGAAGGTTTATTAAGGACTTTTCCAAGTTTGCCAAGCCATTATGTAAATTGCTTGCAAAGGAGGCCACTTTTGAGTTTGATGATGCTTGTAATGAAGAATTTGAAACATTAAAAAAGGCTCTTACATCAGCACCAATTTTATAGCCACCTAATTGGGAGCAACCTTTTGAAATAATGTGTGATGCAAGTCACTTTACGGTTGGAGCAGTTCTTGGGCAAAGGAAAGAAGGTAAGCCTTATGTGATCTACTATGCAAGTAAGTTACTTGATGATGCTCAAATCAACTACACCACCATGGAGAAAGAACTACTTGCTATTGTTTTTGCATTTGACAAATTCATAACATATTTAGTGGGACAAAAGGTAATTGTCAATTCCGACCATGCTGCCCTAAAGTATCTCTTAAGTAAAAAGGATGCAAAACCAAGGCTCTTACGGTGGATTCTAATGCTCTAAGAATTTGATTGGGAAGTGAGGGATAAGAAAGGAAGTGAAAAGCTTGTAGGGGACCATCTATCTAGGCTTGATCAAGAAGGATTGAAGAAACACGATGATGGGGTACCAATAAATGAAACTTTCCATGGTGAGCATTTGTTTAGTGTTGTATCAAAAGAACTTCCATGGTTTGCTGATATAGCCAACTTTTTAGTAAGTGGTGTTCTTCCTTACGGTATGGATTATAGAAAAAGGAAGAAATTCTTGCATGATAGTAAATTCTATTATTGGGAAGAACCTTTGCTTTATAAAAGATGTACAGATGGGCTAATAAGAAGATGTATTCCTTAAGATGAAATCCAAGACGTATTGAGGCATTGTCATTCATTGAATGTGGGCGAACACCATGGTATGTCAAAGACAGCCTCCAAGGTACTTCAATATGGTCTTTAGTGGCCTACACTATTTAAGGATGCTAGGGACTTCGTGCTTACATGTAATAAATGCCAACGGATGGGTAACATCTCTATAAGGAATGAGATGCCTCTAAATGGTATTCTTGAAGTGGAACTCTTTTATGTTTGGGGTATGGACTTTATGGGTCCTTTCCCTAGTTCTCTTGGCTACAAGTATATTTTGGTAATGGTGGATTATGTATCCAAATGGGTTGAGGCAGTACCTACCATCACCAATGATGCCAAGGTGGTTAAGAAAATGCTTAAAAAGGTAATCTTTCCAAGATTTGGTACTCCAAGGGCATTAATTAGTGATGGTGGTTCCCATTTTTACAATCAAGTTATAGAAAGTCTCCTAAAGAAGTATGGAGTTACCCATAAAATCGCTACTCCATACCACCCACAAATAAGTGGGCAAGTTGAGGTAAGCAATCGAGAGATCAAATGGATTTTGGAAAAGACGGTTTCTTCTTCTAGGAAGGATTGGGCATTGAAGTTGGATGATGCCCTATGGGCATATAGAATAGCCTTTAAGACCTTAATCGGCCTTATACCATATCAGTTAATTTACGATAAGTCTTGCCACTTACCCGTAGAACTTGAACATAAGGCCTATTAGGCAACAAGGGCATTGAATTTTTACATGAAGAAGGCAGGAAAGAAAAGGCTGCTGCAACTCAATGAATTGGAGGAATTGAGATTAAATGCATATGAGAATGCAAGGTTGTATAAGGATCGTACGAAGTTATAGCATGACAAGAACAATGTTAATAGAGACTTCCATGAAAGTGAACTTGTCTTACTTTACAATTCAAGATTAAGGTTATTTCCAGGCAAATTAAAATCAAGATGGTCTGGTCCTTTTAAAATTGTCAAAGTTCATCCTTATGGAATCGTCGAAATTATCAATAATAAGGGAGAAATCTTCAAAGTTAATGGCCATCGTCTCAAGCCATATTTGATTGGTGATGTATTTGAACAAAGGAGTTCAATTCCCCTATCTACGCCTTAATTTGGAAAAGGTTAGGTCAAGCTATAGACCATTAAATGTAGCAAGGTATTATTTATTAATATTTTTCTTTGGTATTTTTCTTTTATTTTATTTTTTATTTCTTTTGGATTTTTTTACCTCATTATAGTTTTTGTAGAATTTTCTTTCTAATATTATAATATTTTATTTTTTTTTTCACCCCATTAATATTTTTGTAGTATTTTATAATTTTTGTAGTATAATTTTTGATTTTAAGTAAAAAAAAAAAGAAGAAAAAAGAGAAAAGAGAAGAAAACTCCTTGCATAAAATGCTATGCATATTAAGTAAGTTGTGTGCGGATGAGTTTGCTCCTTAGTCACATTCAATTTGAAAGATATGTATGGTATCACCAATGAATGTGTATATTGAGTAAGTTGTGTTTGGATGAACTTGCTCCTTAGTCGCATTCAATTCGAAAGATGTACATGATTTCACTAGTATAAAATAATATAGCAAAATATGTGTCCAAAAATGCCATGAGACTAGTTGCATTTGTGCATATGCTTACTTATGTCCCAAGGGTTGCTTGAATCTATAGAATTCTCAACTTAATGCATGGATGTTTTGACTAAGAAAAGAATGATTAGGACCTTGACTAGATAATTAATAACTTTGTTCTTGATAGAAATGAGATAAATAAATAAACTCAAGGCTTATACTATAAGACTTATCACCCTTTACCATTATTGGGCATAAAAAATTATTTCATCAACACATTAGCTCTATACTCCCTAAACAACATAAATTTAACTTAGTCAAGATTGCTACATTTTGTTTTGAAGAAACTAAGTACTTTCTTTATTTTTTTTCCCTTTTGTTTTTGTTTGAGGGCAAGCAAGGTTTAAGTATGGGGGAATTTGATATGATGAAAATTAGTATAACTAAACTAATGAAATAATGATTTGTTTTGTGTGTGCATGCAATTATTTCATTATAAATTGGTGCATTTAACTTTGTTTTTAAATTTTGAAATGTTTCTTAGAAAATATCAAGTTTAAAGGGTGTAATGCTTGAAGAAGGAAGCTTTTTGCAAGGCTGAGACAAAGAACTAGGAGGTGCCAACTCGTGACTCAGTGTGCCGACTCGTGATAGTAACTTAGTGTGCCGACTTGTGACTCACTGTGATGACTAGTGACAGTGACCTTCTGTGCCGAGTCATGCCCCCTTGTGCCGAGTAGTTACAACACCCTTTCATGACATCCCTTCATAAACACTCCTTTTTGTAAAAGGCATCACTTGGGACACCTTGAGGCTTATAAATACATCTGTTTAGCCTCACTTTAGGGGATGTTAAGTTAAATTTTGATAGCTTTTAATTACAAATACTTAGTGTAAATTCAAGTAGTATAATTAGTCAAAGATTGAAGAAATTTTGAAGAGGTTCAAGGAAGCATTCAAAGGCTACTTTCTACAAAGTAATTTTCTAAAGGAGTGAAGAAAACATCATCAAGTTTCCTTTCCCTTGTCTTTTTAACTTGTTCCTTGATGTTCTACTTGTCTTCTTGTCACTACTTTGTCATTAACACTATGGAATTACACTAAGTTTAAGTTATTTGAATTGCAATGAAGTTTTGATTTTAATTACTTTATTTTCTATATGCATTGAAAGATTTAATTTCAATTGAGTGCTTAATTATGTTGTGTATACTTGATCACCATATATAACTTGTAATCAATTTATTTACAATGAGAGTTGGGATAACTTGGTGGAAAAGCAATTGAAGTTACTTAGGGGTTAGGATAGTACTTGGAGACAAGCAATCCACTTTAAGGGGATAACAGAAAATGACATAAATTTAATGGTTTTGTTCTATCTTTATAATGACATGAGAATGCTTATAGACTCTAGATCAAAATACTTTTAATTGACAATGAGAATTACTTTTAGAAACTTTAGGTCATGTTCTCAATCTTTGCATGCATATAAATCTTATAACTAAAATCAATCCGGATTTGTAATTCTAATAACTAAAATTCTTTATTCATAATTTAGGATAATAATAATAGATACACATTGTCGTTATTGGGTTTTCACACTAGTTAAGTCAAAACCCATTGGACCAATAAGTATAATGATTTGAACATTATATATGTCAGATAGTCATTATTGCTATTGACATACAATATATCCTATACTTGTAACATAATATGCTTTACAATAACTTCAAGAAAACATTCAAACTAAATATGTCACCCCTATATATCCATAATTGATGACATAAGTGTTTGAATTTTTCTTAAATTATAGTTCCAATGGAGAACCATGACTCGATATTTTCTTTGGAAGATTTTTGGGCTTTATAGATTAGTCTCACTTTGCACATTATCCATTTTAAGTATACATCACATGCATTCATATATATTACATATATATTTCATAAAATGGACAACATACACATAGGTATGATCATGGATTCTATGGATCCACTTCTTTACTAGATGGAATGGATATGGGATTTACGTTAAACAAATTACAAACATGAAATTACAATACTTGTATCTTCATGCTCCCACTAGGCATCTTCATGGGTTAAACTTTTTCTTGTTCTTGCACCTCTATATCTCCATATGTACATTAGTAACCTTGGCATTCCAAGGTAAGATTATAAAACAAAAGAGCTTATGGGCTCAATGAAAATTAATTTACAACCTAAATGAGTAATTAACATTTAATTATATCCCATCAAATAATAAAATTAATTATTACATGTTCATAGTAGAAATCATACATTATGGTTTCTTAATCCATGATCAACCATCCATGCCTCTCAAACAATAACAAAACATATATATACAATAATTGCATTTATAGATATATTGTTCATCATTGGAACATTTCCAAAATATCTATTTTGAACATCATATATTCAAGGTTTCTATAGCTTAGAATTATATTTTAAGTTATAGAAATTTATTTGATTGAAAAATAAATCCAAAACAATTTTGGAAAAAATTAAAGTTGGGTACAGACACATCGAAAATGGCGACTATCGCAGCTACGATATGGATTTCGCGAGTGCGAAATATGAATTGCGATCGCGATTCTCTAAACCAACCTAAACAACTTTTATTTTGATCCTTAAATTCACGAGCGCAACATCATTTTTTCAGTCATGATATGCCAATCACGGTCGCAATTTTTGATTCGTAGGAGCAAATTTTGTGTCTAAGAGCACAATATTTATGCAATAACTTCTTTTCAACCAAATCAAAAACCTCCAAAACAACATATACAAAGGTTTTACATAGAAATTAAGTAGCTCTGATATCAATTGAAGGAATGATAGAGCCAAACATAGTGGAAGGAAGGTGGTGAGGTGAAATTTCAAACATTTTAAAATTTCACTTCACTCATTTTTGGCCCAAACATCCATTCAAGCAATCAATTAATTTGTATGGAAAACACATATGTATACAAAGAAAGAAGAGTAATCATATTAGCTCTTGTAGGTTCCTTCTTTCTTTGATAAAGAGCTTCCCAAGTGTGAAGCCTCTAGATCATCCACACCTAGCTCACCTCCAAGTTTCCTTTTAGTTTCTTTGGTGTTTTTGAATCACTCTCTTGGTTGCCCAATTTTGATTCAACATTTCCCTCAAAAACCTTTAGGAAGACAAGGTTTCTCTTTGATTTGTTTTGGACTAAACATATTTTTAATTTGCAAGCATTTGTTCTTTCATAAAGAACAAAGAAGAGAATTGAAGAGTAAAAGAAAAATTGAAGAAACTTTTTCTTCCTTTTCTTTCTCTCTCTTAACTTCTCTCTCTAAAATACTTCAAAATGCAAAAATGAAGTTCACTTACTTATAACATAAAAACTCAAAGCTTTTATATCCTTTAGAGTACTTAACCATTAAGTCTTTGCACCAAAAGACCATCACACCCTTTTAGCTCTTCATTAGGTGAAGGGGGAAAGTTGAACTTTATTTTTTCAAATGGTGAAATGATGGACATTTCCACTAGCAAAAAAATATAATTACAATTTTAACCTTAGTAGAAAATTCTCTAACCCTAAACCCATGATATGGGCTTATGAATAGTAAATTTTTTTTAAGCCCTAAATTGCTTCTTAACCATATCACATATGGGCATAGGCCACATCTCAAGCATTTAGGGTTTTCACTAAGCTTAAAATTAAGTCTTTGATTTAGTTCAAATCAATTTTTAATTTAATCTTTCTCATTTGCATCATATAAAAATTAAGATTTAATTTAATACAAACCTTCATAAATTAAACATTAGGACATGCTAGGGTCCTTGTAAATTTAATTACATATTTAATCATTTTACCACTAATCAATTAATTAAACACTTTAATTAATTATTATGGTAAACCTTTTACACTTGGAAGGAGATCACTATTGGCTGTGTGACTTTCTAGGTTCATATCTAATTAGCAATGAGAGCGAGAAAACATTTTTCTCTACTAATGTGAAATCCCCACTTCACACTTTGTCCCATAAGTCGTAAGTGACAACTAGCATTCCATATCATGACTGCCTAATTAGAAATGAATGTTTATAGTTGATAACTTTAAATATCATATGGACCATCGATCATAGATTATTATGCACTAGAATCCCTTCATTAAAGATCCCAATCTCAGCTAGGGTAAAGGTTTTTGTTAAACCCTAATGTGCCTCGATTCTATGTCCTTATTTAGATTCTAATTCTTGATGATATTAGATTCCTACTAGAAATTCTTTCGAGAGATTTGATTCCTATTAGAAGCTCTTTCTAGTGAACCTGTCTATCTTGACCAGGAGCTTTAATATCAAGAATAACTAGATAACATAGAATCTTAACCTCATTTACTCAAGATAATGAATTCTATCTTGGCGATCACTTATCTCCATACATAACAAATTAGAACTATCACATGCCATATATCTGTACATAAATAGCACATTTATATAAGCAGTAATAAATCCTAGCTACTTATGTGTGAGATATGGTATCCCTCAAATCAAAAGATTATATGCACTATTATGACCTAGATGATAATCAATTGACAAGTAGTAAAACCCTATATTATTATCTTATAATGTCACGGTTTGATTATTTATCCTATGAATATCCATGTGTTTGTATTTACATCATATGTCAAGCAGCATAAGACTCCATACATCTACAATCATTCATATCACATACTGATTATAGAAAGCAAATAGTGATGATAGTCTTCTGGAATTAATAATACCCAATCATTAATCCTATAACCATGAACATATTTAAAATATTTGTACAAGAGTGATCTGTCTTCCATATTCTCAATACTTGAGAATAGATCCTCTTACAAATACTTAAGGACTATATGTAATAATATGAAACCCTTTTCACATTATGAATATATTTACTTTGCCATTGGAAATTAATATCTACTATTATATAACGATTATATAGCTTTTAGGGCACATACTGCTATCACTAACCTCCTTTAGACCAAATCATACAATCAATCCCATAAGTAAATTAGGATCATTACTTCACAATTAACACATCATAAAAATCAATTCACATACTACTCAACCATGTACACATGTTAGCCAAACATGATAGTTAAGGTTTTGGAAACCTTAGTCATAGCCGAACTATTCTAGGAGTTTCCTAGAGTTACTCCTTCAATCATCAAGCAATTAAATAATGTACTATTCATATACACATCTTAACAATCACAAAAATGAATTTTACAAAAATTATAGGCATTGGGATCAAAATTCCAATGGTAGGCTAAACCACATAAAACCATGGATTTTCTTACTTTTTGCACTTTCTGATCATTATAGTAATATGTAGTTGCATAATTTAAACCAATAATTTTCAAGTAATCATAACTAAAATTAGTTTAGGACACAATCACACACAAATCACTCCCTCTTAAAGTGCATATGCATGAAAATTCCAACTTTTAGGTTTTAGGGTTCACCTTTGATGGATTTAAGAAGAGAGAGGTATGTTCACAGTTGGAAATTGGTTTTTGCTTCAAAAAATACAACCTAGGCTGATTCTAATATGAAGAAAATTAGTAAATAAACATTCTCATATGGATTATCCATGGTTAGTTTCATAAAAATCAAAAAGTAACTTGAAAGAAGAGAAAATTGCAAGGTTTGGAGGCACCTTGTGTTTTTCGGTCAAGAGAGAATTTTTAAGAGAAAATTTTATAAAAATTTGATGGAAAATAGAATGGAGGCTACCACAAGCTAGGGTGGCTGAATTTTAGGTTAAAATTAGGGTTTTGAATGCAAAATTATAAGATTGCCATTAATGAGCTAGGTTAAGAGTGCTTAGGTGTATTGGACTTTTAATCCAATTTATGGGATGATTTAAATGTATTTAAAAAAATATTTTGCTTATTATTTTCATTAAAATTCCCCCAAAAATGTTTAATTTAAAATATTTTAAAACTGCTCATAAAAGTTATTTTATGCTTAAAAATTGCTTTGTGTATTAAAATTCACTTTGTATATAATAAATCATTTTACGCATTTACACTTCATATAAATCACCTATTTCATATTCAAAATTCATTTTATACATACTAGAACTAGTCTAACATGCTACTTGCTCATGAATCATATAGCATATGGCCCAAATGATGAACCATCCGTCTAAAGTAGTGCAAATTGACATCATCATTAAGAATATCCTCCCCCAATACTAGACTCATCTACAAACTCAATACCTCTCCAATTTTAAGGCTTTCATTGTCATTGCCTCCAAGATTGAGGATTTGATCCAATCTTAGCAAATCAAGGATGAATCATCTAACTCGAGGTATCACAAGAACAACAATTATACCACTAACACCACCAACTCCACCACGCAAAGAGGAGGGGAAGTAAATGCTGTCTCTTATCAGTAGTTAATGAGATTACAAGTAAGAAGGACTTTTTCTGAGCTAGGCATGCCCTTTAGTTTTGTTTATAAGAAAGCCCTAGAGGCTAACCTATTTAAGCCCCTAGAACTATGACCTCCTCTAAATCCCTTACCTAAGGGCTACAATACTAATGAATACTATGACTATCATCAAAGGCTGGAGCACAAAACTGATGCGTATAAGTCTTTAAAGCATAAAATTTAAGATCTTATTGACAGTGGAGACATTATTGCTCCCAAGCTCAAAGCCTAACATTGCCACCAATCCTCTTTCAAATCACTAAGCTCATCCAGCCATATCAAGTTTCATCTAATAAAGAGTGCCATCCTTGCTGTGCCCTGTTTGAGTCTTTTGAATATATGTTGAAGTCCTTTGAGTCCATGTCTGAGTCATCTGAGTATGAGTCTCAGTCACTCGAGCCTATTGGGTCTATTTTTGTTAAGCTTTTTAAAATTTGAGTCTATCGAGTCTTGTCCTTTTGAGTATGTAACCCATCTTTTGGGCTTATCTTGTAGTATTAATGTAACCCATGATGATGGGATTATTATTAGCAATAAAAATATTTTTGAACATTCTGCTTAGCTTTAGTTCTTCTGATTCACCTTTTAATAAGGCATCCAAAAAAGTAAAAAGGAAAAAATAAAAAATAAAATGAAAAGGCAAAAGAATCAATTAATTATAGCATAGAGAAAAAAAAAATCACATACATTGCATATGCACATCATTAATCAAAGAGACCCATGAGCTCTTAAACCATTCTGTGTGGGAACCCAAAGACATGGATGAGATAGATTCAACCATCACAATTCACACTATAATGGAAGGGTTCTTTACAAATGAAATTTATTAACGAACAAGAATCTATCACTAAACAATGATAGATTGGAGAAAGAACATGAATCAAAATTAAAAAGAGCAGTTACTAATGGATTAAAGATAGATTTGCTATGGGAAGTAGTGACAGTTTCATTTTTGTCGGTGAATTTTAGAGCGGAGCAATGGCAAGAGCTCTTACTAACTGTTACACATGGATTTATTCCTATGAAGACTCATCATTCCATTAGTAGCTTATCAGTAAATGAACTTAAAAAAACCAAGAATTATTTGGAGAATTTTTGTCAGTCTAGTAGTAAATGTACTGATGAATGAGGAATGCCATATGGCAATAATCACTCAGTATCCATTGGCACGTAGCAACTAAAAACCCAAAAGTCATAGCAAAATTTTGTGGGGCAAAATGAAAAATTTCCAACGACTATTGACAAAATGATGCCACATGGATTGAAGGTTACGTCAGTAACCGTTGGTAAGTAACAGCAAAATAAGTTGAAACATTTTGATGCCATTTTTCGACATTTACCGATGGACTTATTAATCCATGCAGTACTAGTTCGTCGGTATTTGTGAATTAAAAAACCCCAAAATTCTTTCTTTCTTCCTTCTCCTTTCTTTCTTCCTCCTTCTCTTCCTCTTTGCTTTTGCGCCTCTACTATCCTTTGTCGCCATTTGCTCTATTAAGGTAAGTTTCTTTTTCTTTTTTTTTTTTATCATTTTTATGTTTTTTTTATATAATGTTAAATTGGGTAAATTAGTTTATAATTTTTTGTTATTTTTGTTGCTCTATTCATGTTTTTTGTTAATTTTTTGATATTTTAAATGACATAATGTTGTATTAATAATTTATTATTTGTGTAGTTTGTAAAATTTTGTTGTATTTGTTGTAATTTGTAAATTTGTTCTAATTTGTAAATTTCTTATTATTTGTTGTAATTTGTAACATATAAAATAATAATATTAATGCAGTATAATGTGGTATTTTTTAGGTAATTTTTTGGATAAATTTGTGTTATAAGGTATAATGTTTTATTTTGATATAATGTGTATTTTTTAATGTGTTTAATTTGTTAATTTGTGTTAATTTTTTGTAATTTGTTAATTTGTGAATTTTTAATATATTCTTTTTTAATGTTAAATTGTTATTTTTTTTAATTTGTTTACTTTGTTATATCAATCTGCATTAATTTTGTGTTAATTTATTAATTTGTTTAAATTGTTATATTAATATGTGTTAATTTTAAGTAATTTTTGTAATTTTAATTTTGTGTTAATTTGCTAATATTTGGTTAATTATTTCTTAATTTTTATTGCTTGGCGGTTGATATTCCATTTAATTTTTGTAATTTCAGTTATGTTGCTCTTGTGTTATTTGGATTTTAGTTCACAAACTGTGCAATAAGAGGTAGGTAAATTATTTATGAAAATTTATAATTCAAAATTTATATGCCTGTATAATAAATATGTTGAATTGTTATGCAATTCTACTTTGAATTATTTTATACATGGTATGTATATTGAATTAATGTATATTATTTGTATGTGTAAGTTAGTAAATGTTGCATATTGAATTAATTTACGCATTTGTATAATTTTGATAATGTAATTAATACAATTTAAAATGCAAAATTATATAAAGTGAAAAAGCAAAGGAAAAGTGCCAAATTTGGAGAAATGAGAAATAACAATATGAAAAATCATCAAAAAATATTAATATGAAAAAATAACCATAAAAGAACAAAAAAAAAAAGAGAGAGAAAGTTATAATTTAAAACATATAGGGCTTCAAAATAAAAAAAAATACATTTAAACTATAAAATATAAATATGCCATAAAAACATGAAATCTATAATGCATTTCATAAATTACCAAAAAAAAAAGAAAGAATATACTAATAGGAGTAAAAAGATAATTTAACACAAACAAATTAAAAAAATAATCATAAAATAACAATATGCTATAAAAATTGAAGAGTATTATGCACTTCATAAAATACCAGAAAAGTTATAGGAAAAATATTTACATTAGGAAAAAGATTAGACTTTAAAATAAAAATATAAAAATAATCATAAAATATAAATATGCCATAGAAATTGAAATCTAATGTACATTTCATAAAATACCAAAAAAATATGAAAAATATCCTATTAGGATAAAAAATAGACTTTAAAATAAAATTAATTTATAAGTTAAAATTGGAATATGATTGGAATTTTAAAAATTTAAACATCGCAAAAAGTGTGCAGAGGATCTTTTATTTTATTATGTCATTTTTTGTGATGTTTTTATTTTGTGAGTTGAGTAGATAATATGCATTTACTCTAAAATAGTGAATTTTTAAATCACTAAGACATAATTGAATTTAATTGTATTTTGGACTTTGACAATCAAAAGTCCAAAAATACAGTTAAGTAAAAATGACTAATATGTTTAGACTTTACCATAGAATCCATTTGGTGTCCTTCTCATAGGATGATGAAAAGATATTGAATTATTCAAAGTAGACAGTTTAGAAACTTCATTGTCTATATTACTTGCTGTGAATACTCTATTTCATAGTCTTGTTTGGAATTTTGATATCATTTGCTTACTTGTTCTTTTAGTGCATATTGAAAAATGTCTTAAATTAATTTATAACATTTTCTAATTAGGTGCATTAGGAGAACTGTGGGGATATGCTGCAGAAATTTGGCAGGTGTATGAATATAGAATATTACAGTAATGATATACGACAATGAGTTTTTAAATTAGTTAGATTCTTACTCTATAGGGAGAGAGATATAAGGAGATAGAATTACAACTAATCAACAAGGAATATAGGGATAAATTTTGTCTTTTTCATTTAAATACAGTAATGTGTTCCTATAACTTTCAGGGATAAATCATGAGAACGGATCCAAATTAGATGTATTTTAGGCATAAGGATGGTTTTCTGAATATAGAATTCTTAGAGGGTTTTAACCAATTCATTCAATTCACGACATCCCATCCTAGTTTAATGAGTGGAAGCAAGAATAGATATCCCTGTAACCATAAGAAATGTCAGAGCTAAATTTCTTTGAACCAAATACCCTCATGTTGCATATTTCAAAGAGGAATTTTCTTCTGGGGTATTGTGAATGGTATTTGTAAGTGAAGTTAGTGGATCTGGAACTTTAGCTATAGATGATCATAAAGATGAAAATGTGGATAATAGTCCCCCAACTACATATCATACAATGTTAATGGATGTAGCTGGACTGGGTTTTGATTGGGATAGAATGGAGAAAGCAGTGAATCCTATGGCCTAGAAACTCTATAATGTGTTGGATGTAACTAACGAAGAATTGTAGTCAGGGTGCGAAAAATAGTCAAAGTTATTTACTATTGTATGACTTTTGAATATCAAATCAGAGCACCATTTATCATAAAGGAACTATGATGAGATATTGTAGTAGTATAACGAGTTGTTTCTTGAATATAATATGATGGTAGCTAATTCTAATACACTAAGAAGTTAATGCAGGGATTAAGGTTTCCGATGGAAAAGATTCATTGTTGCAAGAATAATTGCATGCTTTACTGAGGTGAAGACAATAATCTAATTGCATACAAATTTTGTCATAGTCCTAGATTTAAGCCTAGGCGTTAGGGTACTAGTACAACCTCCAAAGATATTCCATTTAATACAATGTTCTACCTTCATCTTACTTTGAGGCTATAGAGACTGTATACATCTAAAACAATTACTAAGTGTATGAGATGGCATGCCAAGCATGGGGAGGAAGTGGGTGTGATGAAACATTATTCAAATTCTAAAGCATGAAAGCATTTCAATCGGGTTAATCCAAAATTTACTTCTAAAATTCATAATGTTTGTTTAGGGTTATGCATTGATGGCTTTCAGCCTTTTTGTTAATATGGATAGTAGTACTCATATGGCTAATTTTAACCACGCCATACAATTTGCCTTTAGGACTGACTATGAAGAAGGAATACATGTTCCTTTTTATACTAATCCTTAGGCTAAATAATTCAAAACATAAGTTGGATGTATTCTTGCAACCTTTGATAGTAGAATTGATACGGTTCTGGGAAATAGGCGTAGAAACATATGATGTGCCTATAAAGTAAAATTTTCAGATGTGAGTTACTCTGATGTGGATTGTGAGTGATTTTTTTGCATTTAATATGTTATCTAGATGGAGTACTCTAGTAGACTTGCATATCCATATTGCAAGGGAAAAACATATGCCTTCACTTTTCCTAAAGGGGGTAAGCAATCCTGGTTTGAATGTCACCAAAAGTTTTTACCACCTAACCAAGCTTTTAGGTGGAATAAAATAACTTTTATAAAGAATTGAATAGTTCATGAATTTGCTCCACCTATACGGTTAGGTACAAAACTATTGCAAGAAATAACCAGTTAGAAACTAATGAAAGTCTCTGAGGTAGGGTCAGATGATGTGAATGCTTAAATTTCAAGGCAAAGCTGATGTAGGTGAAAGAAATGCAGTATCTTATGGGATTTGCCATATTGGAGCATAAATTTTGTAACACCCCAATTTTGAGTTCGCTGTGAGTGTTGTGGTTGTAAAGGAAGGAACTAGATTAAGAGCAAAATAGTATAGAGGACAATTGTGAAAAAATCAAAGTATTGAAGGGGTATCGTTCCAAGAATCAAGCCCCTAATAATATGAAGTAAGCTAAAGAATATTAGAAGAGTATTAAAGAAGATGGATTTGATATAAAAACAAATAAAATAGAGAGTATAATAAGGAAAATAGGAAGCTATGAGCTAATGACCAAAAAATAATACGTCCTTGGAAAATCAAGGCATTTAGAGCGGGTCAGCAAATTCTGAATCTGAAATAGATTTTTATATTTTATCTAGACATGTTAGGAAAATATAAGGATACTAGAAGTGATAAAACTCAAAAATGAAGTTGCAGTTGAATATGGAAAATACCTAAGCAAAATAAATACGTATGCGCATAACTAGTGGACTTTGATTTTTGGAATTTCAGAAAATTTTAGCTTAAGGTAGATTGCTAGAAAAATGATTAAAAATAATTAGAGACCCAAATTAGTGATTAAAAATATTATTAGACAATAATAGTATAATTAAGGATTAGAAATGGCAACTTTGTAATAAAAAACAAAATTATCATCATCATGTGATGACTCCTATCCAATTCATCAATAAATAAAAAAATAAAAAATAAAAATGTCCAAAAAAGCCACTGATCTAGGTAGGAGTGGAGGATGGAGATTTTTCCAAAATTCCAAGTGAATAAAATAAAATAAAAAAAAGAAAATACAAACTATATAAAATCCTATAAGAAGATAAACATCATTTTATGCTTCTAACACTTAAAAATCTGCCTAAGTTGAGAAAGAATTAGGGTGGATAGCTAAAGGAAGAGAGAAAACCTAAGGGAGAAGAGAAAAGAAGAAAAAATCTAAGCAAAATCCCAAATCTAGCTCCAACTAAGGTAAGAACAATGTTATACTTGCTAGTTTTGAGTATGATTTGATTATGTTGGGTTGTTTATTAGATTTGTTAGCTTGATTGATGATGGATGAAGTAGGAGAGGAGGAGAAGATGAAGGGAAGGTGTTGATTATAGAAGAAAGTAGTCATTTAAAGATGGAATAATGAGGAAACATGTAAGATAGAGTGAAAGGAAGGAGATGGATAGATTTTGGTGGATAACTAACTTGCTGGAATTTGAGATTCAGTTTTGAGAATCCTAGAGTTAGAATTTATCAATGGTTGACTGCGATTTTGTGCAATACAACCGCAAGTGCATGGGTCGCTCAAGTAATAAAGTAGTGAGTGAAAGTATCGTTCCACAGGGGACAAGGACAATTATTAGCTCAAACTTCAATTATTGTTTAGCAGATTAATGGTTTGGTTTATTGCTGAAATTAAAATGACTAAATGGATTAAAAGATTAAACTAAGGAATGGCCAATAAATTGCAAATAAAATTGATGATGAAGACCTACCCAGATATTGAATCCCCCTAGCAATCAATTGTATTTCAAGACAGGTGAACAATTAAATCAATTTATCAAGTTAATTTGGTATTCCACACATTTAGATTAAAACTTCTCTTGAATAACTTAACCTCTAATCACTAGTTAGAATGCAAGGAATCTCTTCTCAAGCATAATCAAATAGCTCATGCATTAAGACCAAGGAATCAAACCAAAGGATTTTGTAAGTCTATCTCTAGAACCTCAAGCAATCCTCAACCCCTATGATTATTCTATTCAAATCAAGCTTTCTCAAGACATGAATTTGAAAAATGACAACCAATTAATAAGCATGCGATTATCACTTGGAATTAAACAATCAAGATTCATAAAGGTAAATCAACTTAATCAAATGATTTAATTGAAATCAAAACCAATCAATCCATACCAACATGCTAGGGTTCATCTATATCTAGGTAGAAGATAAGTTTAGCTCATGTTCAAAGAAAGAATACAAAAAGAAAAGAAAGACAAAAAATAAATCAAACAACTCATGATGAATGATTTGATATTCTCCACTTTAATCTTCGATTCTTGGTTCAAAACTTATGGATCTATGTTTTTCACCTTCAATCCCAGTTGCAAACTCTGGGTTTTACTCAGAGAAGTCGGCCCTCCATCGCCAAAATTCAATCCCCCCTTTTTAGCTGAAACAGAGCTTTTATACTGCTGAAATTTTTCCATGTTACGCCCCCACTCACGCCCGTAATCTTGGGCGTGAGATTGATCATTAATGTACGGAGCCTGCATTTCTCTGCCTAACTTTGAAACAGAAGCCTCTCGTGTCTTACGCCCGTGGTCACGCCCGTAATATTGGGCGTGACACCTCACTGCAATCTCCCAAATTCTCTCTTGACTCACGCCCAATGTTATGGCCGTAATTATGGGCGTGAGCTGGGTGGCTTAGCTCTTTTTCCATGAAAAACCTCCGTTTTTGCACTACTTCCTTGTGCGCTCCTTCCATTTCTTCCTGGCTAGTCCCACTATAGAAAAAGATCTGAAAAATAATCTTCAACGCACAAATCAAACTTAATTTCAACCTTAAATCATGATAATGTAGGGGTTAGGATATAGACATATGTTCAATTATCAAACTCCCCCACACTTGAGTGTTTGCTTGTCCTCAAGCAAATTGAATAAAGATAACCATCAGAAATGAGCTTCCCCTCTCTAAGCAACTAATGGCACTTCAAGCATCCTGGCAACAACTTCTAATCCAAATGGTTCAAAATCTTTAGCCACAATTCATACTTCGAACAGGTTAGCACAATGAGGAATTTTCATAATCAGAGCTACAAACCTCAAAATCTAAAAACCGCAGTTAAGAATGTGAGCACAATATTCCACTGATAAAAGGTTCAACGCAAAGCCAATCTCAGAAAGATTTTTCCCCTAGGTGAATGACTGCTCCCTTCACTTATCATCTCTTCATATATATTTTATTATTATTATTATTATTATTATTATTACTATTATTATTATTTTTTTAAATCACAGGAGCCTGACTTGTTTGATTAGTCATACTAGTCTTTTGACGCGAAAGTTCACATTTGTGATGCCAACTCCCGGTTACTCAACTAGGATCACCAATTCAAATGGCTACTAGCTCTATTCATACTCTCAATGAGAATAGCGGAATAGGTTTTCCTTTTCAAAGCTCCTATGCAACAGAAATTTTTCTTTTTGTTTTTTTTTTTTTTTATATCGAGATGCAGTCACCCAAACCTAGAGTATTGATAATTGAACTAGCTTCGATTAAACTTACCACGGAATATTTTATGCTCACAAATGTAACTAAGGATTCAAGTTTTAGGATTTTTTTTTTTTTTTTTACATATGTCAATCCACCTCTTCATCCAACTACCAAGTTCAACGTTCAAAAGGTGACTAATTCCTTTGAACCCTGAATCAACAAGTCGTTGCCAGTTAACAATCCGCACTTCATTACCACGAGAAGAAAAAAAACTTCATGACTAACCATTATTAGAATTCAATCTACTCAGACAACTCAAACCTGGCCTCCAAAACTAATCAATTTAACAGCCCTCCCCCACACTTAGATAATACATTGTCCCCAATGTATGTGTATTACTACCAAAAATGAAAAGAACAAGAAAGAGATAGAAAAACTGCCCTGATGATTTAGAATGGAAAAGATAGATGCATGTCCGTGTCAGTATCCAAGCCACGTCAAAATAGAGTTATAGACCTTTAAAAGTAAACACCATCAAAGAAAAAAAACATGTGACAATACCAGTTGTCCACAATCATTCCCAAAATAAACAACCAAACAAAGAAATACGAAGCATCCTAAATATCACGCATACAGTCATCCAAGATATAATGAATAACAAATAATGACTAAAAAGAAATAAAAATAAACACAACTAAAAAGAAAAGATAAATGGAGCTAGTCTTCCATGCCATCACCCCCATCCTGCTCCTCATCATCGGAAATGTGCACTAGTGATGGTGGGGAAAGTGGTTTGGCCGTACTAGGCCTAAAATTCTGTGTCTCCCAAAACTCCATCATGGAATGCTGCATCCATCGCTACTGCTGTGCCTCATGCTCAGAAAACTACATCAACTCCCGCTGCATATTATGGAGATGCTACTGCTGAAGGTTAATTCGACTTAGAGAGCTCTCCAATCAGCACATCTGTCACTCCAGGTCAGTCATTTTTCATCCCTCCTCTTCTTCCTCACCTACATGGTGCCTCCAGTCTCGAAAACCCACAAACTGCTGCTGTGGATCAAATGTGGTGGTCGAAGGTCCTGCGGCAGTGGTAGAGGGACCTACTGCAGTGTCGAGAATATCATCCTCAGGTGGTCGAATGTCTTCTGGGTCTGCCTGGGGTGCCATAAATGCCTTCTTGGGATCCAGTCTGATCAAAGTGTCCATGCCCAGGTGCCTAGGCAGCCCATCCAAAGTCATGGCAGGAATGCCTGCAAAAACTCCTAACCCCTCTGCCAGTTTGGTGATATACATCCCACCAAAAAGTTGCACCTTTGATTATGGTGCATGCACATGAGGTAGAACAGATCCTGCTTGGTGACATGCCCTGTACTATCCCGGCATGCAGAGATGGTGCTGGTGAGTAAGTGGTGGACCACTCGCAGAGGAAAAGACTGGAAATTGGAGGCCTTAGATATGCCTGCCCGATAGTCTCCTGCTGTAGGGGCAAGCTCATTCCAAATCTGATCTCGCTCAGCAAAACTATTAAAATCCACAATGGACCCAATGTAGTATGTGGAGTTCAACTGCTCTTCAGTGTACAATCCCATACGCAAGGCAAACTCATTAATACTCATATGCCACTCCCTTGTTCCTAACCGGAATTTGATCCTTGGCTTGTTAACTCTAGTGGATTTCTTGTCAAATTGGAGTGTGCAAAGGAACTCCAATGTAATCTCCCTATAGGCCGGCTCATTAATAGCAAATAAATTCCTCCAACCCGGTTGGTCCACCATGCGTCTAATCTCTGCAGCCAGTCTGGCGTTTTCCATTGCTTCCCAATCCAGAACTTGAGGAGGCTCAAAATCCTTGTTTGCTAACTATTCAAAATGGCCCCTCGCTTCCTTGTTAGTCAGCCGGATGCTAGGATGGTCTGCTATGAATCGGATATCGGGCACCACAGCAGGCTGTGAACTGCTTATGCCCCTGTTCCTCTTGGTAGGCAGGACAGAAGATGGTTGCTTTCGGGGTGGCATTCCTCTGCAAAATATCAAAAAGAGCCATATACATTCCAAACAACCGCAATTACTTGTTAGTCCATAAAACCCTATGTATTGACAAAAACAAAGAAAAAGTTACCAAACATTTTTTCAGATAAATATTGAGCCATACAGGACAGAAGATTAATTAGCACATCATTTTTTTCAGATAAAGGATTTCAGGGCATGGATTTCATGGATTTTGATTCAAAAACTACTTAGCATAGTTTCCAAAATGAATCTTATGCAAATAATCGGTGAATTTGAAAAGAAACCCAGAAAAGTTACCAAACATCGTACCTCAAATGAGTGTGGAAGTGAGAACAACAAGTAAACCACTGATCTAGGCCTGGGCCCCTTGCTTAGCCTCGATAAGTCAAGAGAAAAGAGAAGAAAATGTAGAGAAAAACAAAGAAAATGAAAGAGAAAATGAAAGAATGAGAAACAAAAAACTGACCGCAGCTTTTATAAAAGGCGTGTCACGCTCTTTCTTATGCCCGTAATCTTGGGCGTAAGCATGGTTTTACGCACGTAGCTCGCGCGCCTTCGAGGCCATCCTTACCTGGCCTTGCTTACGGCCTGATATACGCCCGTGTGTCTGGGCGTGTACCACTACTGTGTCTCGGCCAAAAATGGGCACTTAGCTGACGCCTTGACATACGCCCATGCATCTGGGTGTGTAGGGCTACTATGTCATGGTCTGAAAAGACCCTTGGTATACACCCCACCTCACACCCGTAAGTTTGGGCGTGTGAGGCTATTGTGTCTCCCTTGTAATTGTCACTTCACTCACACCCCATACATACGGCCGTGAGTCATAGCGTGAGCCTTGAAAAAGCAGTAAATGACTTGCTTCTCTAATTTCCTATACCAAACACACACCAACAGTGCATTATCCTCAATTATGGTTGCCAAGAAAAATGCGCAATTGGAGTGGTGCCAATAAATGAATGCAATAAACATAGGAGAAATGGTTGCATTAACATAACTGCATTGAAAACATAAAACATAAAGGGTAACTAAGTGCTTGCTCAAGAGGAGCAAGTAAAGTAGATGCCTAGTCTAGAGTTACAATTATTTAGTAAAAAGTTCTCATATGCAATCTAAACTAGGCTCATTCAGTGTTTTCACTTTTCCTTCCTTGGCCTTCCCCTTCCCCTCTTTTCTTTTGGAGGGTCATTCTGTTCTTCTTTTTCTAGTTTCCCCTCATCCTCATCATTAGTAATATACACAAGTTCAATCTCTTTGGGGGTAGCTTCCACTTGTTTTGCCTCTTTCTCCATTTCAACAATCTCTTCTAGGGAGAAAGTGTATTCATTAGGAGCGGGATAAGCCCGAGCATGAGCATAAAATGCAGTCACTTGCTCGGGAGTCATATCCGGAGAAGAAGCCTTTTGTTTGCCCTTGGACGAGGAAGGACCAGCTTCATACAGACCCTTAGAATTTCCAGCACTCATGATTGCACTAACTGGCCCAAAATATTAAGCAAAAATTTCAATTTCAAGAATGAGCTATCCTTTCTGCCATTTCTCTTAAAGACATACAATGCATGGCACTTGCATGATAATTGGGGAGGTGGCTCATGTGTGTGCTAAGCGAATGACTTCTCATAATGATATCTTGACAGCCTTATGCATTACATGTGGCTATCTACCTACCAACACAGATTCCATGCATGAAAATTTAGTGTGTGCATCCACTCCACATGCGCATTTCTTTCTCTCTTTCTCTCTCTCTCTCTCTTTTCTTTTTTTTTTTTTTTTTAGAAACAATAACTAAAAGAACACAATTTAATCAAAATCAACAAAAAAATAAATGGTGGGTTGCCTCCCACCCAGCACTTCTTTAACGTGGTCTTAGTTGGACGTTTAGGATGATTTCTCATCCCGAATCCTAGAGGTGGAGAACCTCTCTAGTCTGTTCCATCTTACCATCAAAATACAGCTTGAGCCTGTGCCCGTTGACCTTAAAGTCTCCCTTCTCAGGGTGAGCCAATTCAACAGTTCCATAGGGAAATACCTCTTTCACAATAAAAGGACCAGACCACTGAGATTTCAATTTACCTGGAAAAAGTCGAAGTTTAGAATTGTAGAGAAGCACCTAATCTCCTACTTGAAATTCCTTCCTTTGCTTGATCCGGGCATCATGCCATCTCTTAGTTCTTTCCTTATACATCCTGGCATTGTCATATGCCTGCAGTCTCCATTCATCCAGCTTATTCACCTGCAATTGCCTTTTCTCACCTGTACTAGCTAGATCAAGATTAATCTGTTTAATAGCCCAAAATGCATTATGTTCAATTTCTACAGGCAAATGGCAAGCCTTTCCATACACTAGCCTATATGGTGTAGTTCCCAGGGGAGTTTTGAATGCTATCCTAAAAGCCCATAGAGCATCATTTAACTTCTCAGACCACTCCTTCCTAGATCGCTCTACAGTCTTCTCAAGTATTCTTTTAATCTCCCTATTTGTATTCTCGACTTGGCCATTAGTCTGGGGATGATATGGGGTAGCCAACTTGTGTGTAACACCCAGCCTTTTGAATACTTTCTCAAGCTGAGCGTTACAGAAATGGGTTCCCCTATCACTTATAATGGCCTTTGGTATACCAAATTGAGAAAACAATTTTTTCAGAAACTTTACTACCATCCTAGCATCATTTCTGGCCAAGGCTGAGCATCAGGCCATTTCGACACATAATCAATAGCCACCAAAATATATGTGTTGCCAAAAGAATTTGGAAACGGTCCCATGAAATCAATGCCCCAGACATCAAATATCTCACAAACTAAAATACCATTTTGAGGCATCTCATCCCACGATGAAATATTTCCAGTTCTTTGGCAACGATCACAATGTTGCACAAACTCATAACAATCTTTAAACAAAGTGGGCCAATAAAATCTTGATTCTAAAACTTTTTGAGCAGTTCTACTAGGCCCCATATGACCACCAGCTAGTCTGGCGTGGCAATGGTTGATAATATTCACAGTTTCAGGCCAAGCCACGCAACGCCGGATCATTCGATCAGCACACAATTTAAATAGACAGGGATCCTCCCAGAAGTAGTATTTCAAATCAGAAAAGAATTTCTTCTTTTGTTGATAAGTTAACTCTTTTGGGAGTTCCCTCACAGCCAGATAATTCGTAAAATCCGCAAACCAAGGCAATTTCGAGTTAGAAGCACTTACCATACCTACCAGTTCACACAGTTGTTCATCCAGGAAGTGGTCATCAATGTCTCCTTCTTTGAGTGCTTCCATGTTTGGATTCTCCAGCCTTGAGAGGTGGTCAGCTGCAAGATTCTTAGCTCCCCTCTTATCTTATATCTCCAAATCAAACTCTTGTAGCAGTAACACCCACCGGATTAATCTTGGTTTTGCATCATTTTTGGCAAAGAGATACCACAAAGCTGAATGGTCTGTACAAACTATCACCTTTGACAAGATCAAATAGGAGCGAAACTTGTCAAAGGCGAACACAATAGCCAACAGTTCTTTCTTAGTGGTGGTGTAGTTAGCTTGGGCCCTATTCAGTGTCTTGCTTGCAGGGTAAATAGGCTGAAAATGCTTATCCCTTCTCTAGCCCAAAACTGCCCCAACTGCTACATCACTTGCATCACACATTAGCTCAAAAGGTAGGTTCCAATCAGGAGCTACCATTATGGGTGCATCAACCAATTTAGCCTTCAAGGTGTTGAAAGCTTGTAAACATTCACCATCAAAGTTGAATTCCACATCTTTCTCAAGTAACTTGGTCAGGGGCCGAGCAATCTTGGAAAAATCCTTGATAAATCTCCTGTAGAAGCCCGCATGCCCCAAGAAACTTCTAATAGCTTTGACAGATGTGGGAGGGGGTAACTTTTCAATGGTTTCTATTTTGGCTCGGTCTACCTCAATACCCTTACTTGAAATTTTTTGTCCCAAGACTATTCCTTCTTGGACCATGAAGTGACACTTCTCCTAATTCAGCACTAAGTTAGTCTCTTCGCATCTCATCAATACTCTTTCCAAGTTTGCCAAGCATTTCCCAAAAGAATCACCATGGACTGAAAAATCATCCATGAAAACTTCCATGATATCCTCCACTAGCTCATCAAATATCGCCATCATACACCTCTGGAAGGTTGTAGGTGCATTACACAGTCCGAATGGCATTCTTTTGTAGGCAAAAGTTCCATATGGGCAGGTGAAGGTTGTTTTCTCTTGGTCTTCAGGTGCTATAGGTATCTGAAAGTAACCTGACAGACCATCCAGGAAGCAGTAATACGCATGCCTAGCTAACCTTTCCAACTTCTGGTCAATGAAGGGCAAGGGAAAATGATCCTTCCTTGTTGCATCATTCAACTTTCTGTAGTCAATGCAAACCCTCCAGCTTGTGACTGTTCTCATTGGAATTAGCTCATTCTTCTCATTAGGAACCACAGTCATTCCTCCTTTCTTTAGTACCACCTGAACGGGGCTCACCCATGAACTGTCTGAGATAGGGTAGATGATCCCAACATCAAGTAACTTGATGACTTCAACTTTCACAACCTCCTTCATTTTGGGATTCAATCTTCTTTGAGGCTGGACAACTGGCTTGAAGTCATCCTCCATTAGAATCTTGTGGGTACAAAAAGATGGACTGATGCCCTTGATATCTGCAACTTTCCATGCTAGAGCTCTCTTGTGTTTTCCCAAGACCTCCAATAACCTTGCTTTCTGTTCTTTAGAGAGGCTAGCATTTACAATCACAGGCAGCTTGGCATTCTCCACTAGAAAAGCATACTCCAAATGAGAAGGGAGTTGCTTGAGCTCCAAAGTTGGCGGATCAACAACAGATGGCTTCATCTTCTCTTCCTTAGGCATCTCAAAGGATTCAAATGCCTCCTTTTTCCAAGTCTTGCCTGACTCTATGTATGCCAACTGCTCCCTTGCTTCCTGGGTCTCTACCTGATCTTGCACCAAACACAACTCAAGGGGATCCTTGGAAATGATATTAGTAACAAAATTAACAGTTTCATGCTCAACAATATCATTGCATGAATCCTCCTCATCAAGTGCAAGTGGGTGCTTCATGGCATTAGCGATATGAAAAACTACTTGTTCATTCCCCACTCTTAAAGTTAAAGTACCGTCATGGACATCGATGAGGGCACGGGCTGTATTCAAAAATGGCCTACCAAGGATAGGCGAAACATCCACATCCTCATCCATGTCAATAATCACAAAATCATTTGGGAAGATGAACTCCCCAACCTTTACCAACACATCCTCAATGATACCACGAGGGTATACTACTGACTTATCAGCTAATTGGATGGTCATGTGTGTTGGTTTAGGTTCTCCAATATTCAATTCCTTAAAAACCTTATAGGGCATCACATTTATGCTAGCCCCTAAATCAGCTAAAGCACTTTTAATTTCAAGGTTGCCTATAAAACATGGAATATTGAAACTACCAGGATCTTTCAGTTTTTTAGGCAACCTCCTTTGCAGAACTGTTGAGCTCTTTTCTGACAAATGCACTAGTGACACTTCCTAAAGCTTCCTTTTGTTAGAAAGGAGCTCTTTCAAAAATTTAGCATATTTGGGCATTTGTGATAAAGCTTCAGCAAAAGGTATATTAATATGAAGTTGCTTAAAGAGTTCAACAAACTTACCGAATGGAGCATCAAGCTTGTCTTTCTGCAATCGTGCCGGATATGGTACCCGAGGTCGATACTCCTTCAGTGGTGGGGCAGATGCTAGTATAGCTTTCTCCTTTTCTGCTCCATTTCCTACTGCAACTTCCTTTTCAGCTCCCTGTTCCTTGGCACCTGGTGCCTCAACCTCTTCTCTAACCACTTCTTGTTCCTCAACAGCACTCCCTTGTAATTGCTTTCCACTCCTCAAGGTAATTGCCTTCAGCTGCTCTTTTGGATTTGCCTCAGTGTTGCTAGGCAAACTCCCTTGTTGCCTTTCACTGAGCAGCTTAGCAAATTGCCCCATCTGATTCTCCAAATTGTGAATGGAAGTTTGCTGATTTTGGAGTACTGTTTCAATATCTTTCTGCCTCTGCTCATTATCTTTATGTCTCTGCTCATTAGACTCTATGAATTTCATAATTGTTTCTTCTAAAGAGTTCCTCCTAGGAGGTGCTGGAGCTTATGACTGCAGAGGTTGCTGAAACCCAGGTGGAGGTCTTGAATTATTTTGATTACTCTATGAGAAGTTTGGATGATTCCTCCACCCTGGATTATAAGTGTTACTATATGGGTTGTTCTGCTGCTGGCTTCTATTCATACCACCCACATAGTCCACTTGCTTTGGCTTAGCAAAGACACCTCCAGTATCACATTCCTGACTCTGGTGTCCTCCCCCACACAGATCACAAAACATCACCTACTGTGGCCTGAATGTCCCAGCTGCCATAGAATCAATCTTCCTGTTTATAGCTTTAAGCTGGGCTGTCAAGGCAACTACTGGATCAACTGCATGGGAACCAGCTGCTTTAACTCTGCCTTGCTCTCTTGGTAACTGCCATTGATAGTTTGTCAAGGCCATTTCTTCTATCAGATCTCTTGCTTGCTCTGGAGTTTTGCTATTAATGGACCCTCCAGCTGCTGCGTTAATGGCTTGTTTACTTGAATAGTTCAAGCCATTGTAAAAGGTCTGGATCTGCAGCCATAATGGGAACCCATGGTGTGGACACCGCCTCAGCAAGTCTTTGTATCTTTCCCATCCATCATACAAAGTCTCTCCATCCTGCTGCACAAAAGATGAGATGTTTCTAAATTTGGCAGTCTTGGATGGTGGAAAGTACTTCTCCAGAAACTTCTCAGCTAACTGAGCCCAGGTAGTGAAAGTGCCAGCAGAGAAAGACTTGAGCCACTTCTTTGGTCGGTCCTTCAGTGAGAATGGAAACAACCTCAACCTAATCGCATCATCTGTTGCACCATTAATCTTAAATGTGTCACAGATCTCCAGAAAGTTCTCCAGATGTGCATTAGGGTCTTCATCCGGAAGGCCATCAAACTTGCAAGTCTGCTGCAACATCTGTATGACATTTGTCTTGATTTCGAAATTATTTGCAGCGACTGCCGGCCTTGCAATGCTCGACTCAGGGCCGTTGAAGTTTGGCCTGGCAAAGTCTTGCATAGTTCTTGGTGATGGATCAACCATCACTTCCAACTCTTCCTCAGGATCTGATTTCAAGTCTTCTAAATCAGCCACTTCGTCCACCAAAGCTAGTTCCCTTTCTTCCTTCCGCTTCTGTCTCAGTGTCTTTTCTATCTCAGGATCAAATTCTACCAGATGAGAAGAACTAGCTCTGGTCATGCAACAAAAGGAGTACCTGAAATCACAGCCAATACCAAGAACAAAATGTAATGACAAATAAAAATAAAGCTAAATCAATAATCTCTATTGTGTTGCTAATATTATAAACCGTGTCCCCGGCAACGGCGCCAAAAACTTGACCGCGATTTTGTGCAATACAACCACAAGTGCACGGGTCACTCAAGTAATAAAGTAGTGAGTGAAAGTATCATTCCACAGGGGACAAGGACAATTACTAGCTCAAACTTCAATTATTGTTTAGCAGATTAATGGTTTGGTTTATTGCTGAAATTAAAATGACTAAGTGGATTAAAAGATTAAACTAAGGAACGGCCAATAAATTGCAAATAAAATTGCTGATGAAGACCTACCCAGATATTGAATCCCCCTAGTAATCAATTGTATTTCAAGACAGGTGAACAATTAAATCAATTTATCAAGTTAATTTGGTATTCCACACATTTAGATTAAAACTTCTCTCGAATGACTTAACCTCTAATCACTAGTTAGAATGCAAGGAATCTCTTCTCAAGCGTAATCAAATAGCTCATGCATTAAGACCAAGGAATCAAACCAAAGGATTTTGTAAGTCTATCTCTAGAAACCCAAGCAATCCTTAACACCTATGATTATTCTATTCAAATCAAGCTTTCTCAAGACATGAATCTGAAGAATGACAACCAACTAATAAGCATGCGATTATCACTTGGAATTAAACAATCAAGATTCATAAAGGTAAATCAACTTAATCAAATGATTTAATTGAAATCAAAACCAATCAATCCATACAAACATGCTAGGGTTCATCTATATCTAGGTAGAAGATAAGTTTAGCTCATGTTCAAAGAAAGAATACAAAAAGAAAAGAAAGGCAGAAAATAAATCAAACAACTCATGATGAATGATTTGATATTCTCCACTTTAATCTTTGATTCTTGGTTCAAAACTTGTGGATCTATGTTCTTCACCTTCAATCCCAGTTGCAAACTCTGGGTTTTACTCAGAGAAGTCGGCCCTCCGTCTCCAAAATTCAATCCCCCCTTTTTAGCTGAAACAAAGCTTTTATACTGCTGAAATTTTTCCATGTTACGCATCTATTCACGCCCGTAATCTTGGGCGTGAGATCGATCATTAACGTACGGAGCCTGCATTTCTCTACCTAACTTTGAAAGAGAAGCCTCTCGTGTCTTACGCCCGTGGTCATGCCCGTAATATTGGGCGTGACACCTCACTGCAATCTCCTAAATTCTCTCTTGACTTATGCCCAATGTTACGGCCGTAATTACGGGCGTGAGCTGGGTGGCTTAGCTCTTTTTCCATGAAAAACCTCCATTTTTGCACTACTTCCTTATGCGCTCCTTCCATTTCTTCCTGGCCAGTCCCACTATAGAAAAAGATCTGAAAAATAATCTTTAACGCACAAATCAAACTTAATTTCAACCTTAAATCATGATAATGTAGGGGTTAGGATATAGACATATGTTCAATTATCAATGGTAAAAACATAAAATTGAAGCTTGTATGTGATTTTAGTGATGTGAAAAGGGCTTGATTTAATTCCCAATACATTGGCAGTTATAGGAGTGGAAATAAGGCTGCTCTGCATGTAGGTTAGACTATGTTGTTGGAATTTGGGACTCTAATTAAGGACTATAGTTTGAGATTTAGACTTGACTCAAAGTAGGTAAAATGAAGCTTATGTTGTTATTTAAGTGATCTAAAAATTTAGTAGCAAAATTCTAAGAAGATAGAGAGTTACTAAACAAATATCAAGGCTATCTCAGTAGGAAGGATAGTCAGGGTTTTAGGGGTTTCAGCTGAGTTTTGGAAACTCTATGGATAGAATTAGTTAAAGACCAAAACTAATGAATTTTTTCTTTGTGAGTCTAATTTCATTTACAAAATAATTAATTTAATTGGATTTTTATATGCTACGATATAATGGAAAGAGTAAAGTGAGCTTAGTGTACCTAGGCAACAAAGTTAGGGCAGAATTTGGTGAGTCACTCTAAAAGCTATAGAAGTCCAAATACATTGAATTTTGGATATGTTGGAGAAAAATGTATTAGGATTTAAATTTTTTAAGAATCATAATAATTGGAAAAGTGTAACTCATGTTATGGCAGTAATTAAGAGGCTAAGTAAGGATAAAAATTCGATAGATCGATTTTCATTTTTAAGGTTCTAATGAATTTGGCTATAGAAATTTAAACCTAATATATATGTATACCATATGTAGAGGATCCATAAAAAAAAACCAAGAGAAGTGAAAAAGTTTGAGCGGGGGGGGGGGGGGGGGGGGGGGGAGACAATTCTCATATTGAGTAGTAAAAAGGAATTAAAGAAGAGGTGAGTGTATTCTACACTTTTATGTACATGAAATTGCCATTTGCTTCTTTGATTGAATTGTCCATTTTTTTTTCTATTGATACCTAAATCTTTTTCTCTTAATATTAATTCTAAATTATTATTTGAAATTGCATTAAAACCATATCATATATTCTTTGACAGTGATATTGTACCTGGATTCCAAAAGGATCCTATTGCCATATTGTTTCATTGATTTTTGCTAGTTATATTTCAATATTTATTAGCGACTTAAACCTTTCTCAATGTTAACTGAATATTCCTTGAAGCACCAAAAATGGTACAATGCTATTATCCTTAATGAAGAGATCCCCTTTTTTAAGTGTGAGGAACATCGGGCTTTGTGCATAATGAAGTGACCCTTGCTACAAAGGATTTTAAAAGCCCCAGTCATAAGGTCTAGCTAACTTTATATTATGATATTACTTTGCAAGAAGAGCATCTACCACTAGTGTAATATTGATGAGTAGTAATGAAAAATTTCCACACTCATATAGTGAATTTAGATTTCTGCTGAACTCTAGTGCCAGTGTTATTGATATTGCCTTCATTGCTATAGGTATGGATATTATCTTTCTTGCTACTAAACTCTAAGGCCAGTGTTATTGATTCCATTGTGAAGCCAAATTAAAGTAAACTAACCCTATGTGCATGATTGTTTAGAATGCATTCACTAAATTTTGCTCATTTCCCCTTCCCTTATTTTTTTTACAGGACTAGTGGTTAATCGGAGGAGCTCAAGTGTTGCTATCTGCTTGAAGCTGATGTCAATTTAGAAAAAAGATTTTGCATTTTGATGATTATATAATTAGTTGTAACAAAACATATTGTCACATCCCATTTTCAAAGACATGACGGTCCTAGAACATGGGGAGACATAAGGTCACCCACGCCCAGAGAACCCATTCATGAACATAAATCACTGCCTAGGATCGCACCAAGTCTTGTGCATTAACTTAATAAAACCCTTCTTTTTTTTTTTAAAGGAAAAACCTTAAGTTGTAGAAGCTAAAAATATACTTTAATACAATCCATAGGAAAATAATAATAAGATTCCAAATAAAGTCACCAATATAATATTCTAAAATAAAGTTCCCTTAATAATTCTCGGAGTGTCTAAGGACTCAACATAGTATGGTATTATTTTAACTTTGACAAAAGAATTTCCCAAGTGGAGTAGGTAGCTTGAGCGATCACCTTGCCTCCTCATTACGTTTGCCTAGAACCACATAAGAAAAAAGGGGTGAGATAGATGATCTCAATGAGTAAACAATATAGCTTAAACAATAATATATATTCCCTTGAAAAGGACTAACAACTTATAACATAAAGTTAATGATTCATCAATCATGGTTCATAGTTTACAATTTAGCAAGGTTCACAGAAATTATAGTTATTACTTATGAGTGAGGACTCTTGCTTAATTCACTCAAATTTACTCGTGAGTGAAGACTCATGCTTAATTCACTTGTGAGTGAAGACTCTTGCTCAATTCACTCGAATTTACTTGTGAGTGAAGACTTTTGCTCAATTCACTCGTGAGTGAAGACTCTTGCTTAATTCACTCGAATTTACTTGTGAGTGAAGAATCTTACTCAATTCACTCGAATTTACTTATGAGTGAACACTCTTGCTCAATTCAGTCATATACATTGAAGACATGACAAGAGATAAGATAAGAGTGTGATTACAGAAAGAAAGTAAGGTAAGGTACAATTACAAAAGGTTTTTCATATCATTGAATAAACATTATTGGTTTTGGACCAATTGACCTTTGGCAACCCAAGCTTAACAAAGAAATCACATAATTATAATTGAAAGTAGGAAAAGACTTAGGTTTCAAGAGTATCAAAGGTTTTCATAATATAATCATGATAGCTTGTACTAGTAACAGTAGCATAATGTTTACTCACCTTGTGGTTCCTTTGTTCCTAGTACTAATAGCCCTTGAACCTCTAGAACTCCTCAAGCTCTTTGGAGAAATCGTGAAGGGAGGTTGGTGTTTTTGATAGAAAAATTGGTTTCTCTCTTAAGAATTCACGAAATGGTCGCGAAATCGCAAAAATTAAAGGTATTTTGTGAATTTCGATAGAGAGAATAATTTTGAGAGAATTTTTCTATTAAAATAATGAAATAAGAGAATGGTGGCTACTAGAATGAAGGCAGGCTGAAATCTTTATTAATATATATAGGTTTTGGGCAATTTCCAAGATTACCCTTAATGAGCTAGGTTAGGAATGTTTTGGTGTAGTGGGCTTTTGGGTGTTTGGGCTTCTTAATTAATTTTGGGGCTGATTATAGGTAACTAAAATAAAAATATTTTTCTTATTATTTTCTTTAAAATTTCCTCTAAAACATTTACTTAAAAATTATTTTAAAATACTCATAAAATTATTTTATGCTTAAAAATCACATTTTTGCATGAAAATTCATTTTATGTAAAATAAATTATTTTATGCTAATCCACTTTATATAAATCATTTATTTCACAATGATAATTCATATTAGGCATACTAAAATTAATTTAACATACCACACACTCATAAATCATATCATACATGAATTTTCCTATAAGCACATATTTTGACACAATAATTCTAAATTCAAGCAATTTGTCACAAAAACTCTTAGGGTAGATATGGGTTATTACATTCTCCCCCTTAAAAAAAATTCATTCTTGAATTTTCAAATCTAACAGCATAACACACTATACTTAACTTCTTCGCCATGCTTCTGCTGTGCCATTCAAACACAATATCTAACTACAATTAACATATTAAATACAGTAAGGCACAAACTCTCAATCTATCAAAAATCACACTGATAAACCTTCAACTTAAGCTACACCTATATTAATCTCTTGTTCAAACAAATCCTTAATAATTTTTTATCCCCTAACCTTGAACAAAAGTAATAGAACCTTTAATTTCACCTTCAATATAATATAATCCCAAGTATTTCTTTTCCTTATATCTCTATTAATATTAACATCTATACTAATACCTATCTCTTGTTCAAACAAATCCTTAATAATTTTTTATCCCCTAACCTTGAACAAAAGTAATAGAACATTTAATTTCACCTTCAATATAATATAATCCCAAGTATTTCTTTTCCTTATATCTCTATTAATATTAACATCTATACTAATACCTTACTCACCACTTCCATTCATTATTTATCACATTAATCATATAAGAATCCAATAGATAATTCCAAATTAATAACTCCAATTGATATTCGATAATTCTCTTTCCATATTAATAATCATTACTTAATCTATTATAACCTCAATAAATATTTTCGCATTTAATACCTTGCTACCATTCAATTTCTACACTTTCATCATTTATCAATTAAAACGTATTTAAACTTAACAAACATTCCTATATATATCATATCCCAAATGAACTTGCATTCTATTAATTTACAATCCCAAATAAACTTCTCATAACTATTTTAGACTTACTCTCTTTCTGTATAATATATACATCATTACCATGACTTACTTACCTATTGCCATGTAATTTTTTTTTATACCTTTAGCTCGTAATATCATCTCACTTTAGGTTTTCCACTTACATCTCGCTATACTTTGCATTACTAATCATTTAACTTATCCATATTAAATAATAAACCTCCTAATATGATTACTATTCAATGAAATCTCTATGTAACTCTTATATCTTTCTGAATCTATAACATTCTAGGTTATCTCAATAAAAATTCTTTCTGTACTAAGGATCACTACCAAATTTCTAGTAATCCCAATAGAACATTATTATATCTAGCACCTTAAAACATTTCTCATCCAGAGGACTCAAATCCCTTTTGGGTATATTCAAAACTATTAAATTCTCAAAATTGCATAGCATCATACTTATCCTTTTATCATCATTACAAGTTTGAGAATACTTATCCTTTTATGTCCCCCCTCTTAAAAGAAATTCGTTCTCGAATTTAAATACTTACTCATACGTTCTCAAAAACTAGGGATGCTTCTACCGTATCCCTTCCTCGGCATCCTAAGTGTACTCATCTATTCCTTGATTACTCTAGTAGACCTTAATCATAGGTATCTCCTTGATACATAAATTTCTCCCCATCCATAGCTTGAGATTCTACCTACTTTTCTCTATAGTCAATATAAGCTCCATACCCACATAGCTAATCCATTCTTAAGGTCACATCAAATTTTAGGACATCAAGTTCTAATAACTCCACTGGAGGTTTTCATCCGTCAATGTCTACCTCGCAGTCCTTAAACATATACTTTACTTTCATCATTACTCCCAAAGGGGTCAACACTTTTAAGGGTTCACTAATTAATTCCTTATTTCTACCGAGACTCTTAGCAAAATATAAAGACGCAAACAAATACGTAGCACCAGAATCAATCAAGCATCTAGCACTAACTTTCGAATGGGAATAATACTTTCTTCTTTTAAATTACACTAGATTAATATTCTTCCTTTAACTATACTTGATATTTACATTAGTGACAAAGAGATCCTTAGCATTCTTGTTGTTCTAGTCTATATGGTAACCTTTAAACCACAAATTTCTTAATATAATTCACTTAATTCATACTGTATACTTATGTATATATAATGTAACTGATTCTTTTCATTCTCCTACTAATCATTACTAAATATTATTCCTCTTCTTATGGCATGAATCACAATTATCATTTAATAACTCCATGTAAGTATTTCATACCTCATAACATTATACTCATCAATCATTAATCTAAATTGGATTAAAATTTAATCAACTTCTTTTTCTAATCCACTTAATGCCACTATCAAAATATCATACTTATCATACATTTCCATGAGTACCCATCATATCATATCACAAGACACATATCACATATCACTAATCACATAGCATGTAGCACATATCATGTATCATAATCATGCAATGTATAACTTATAGCATCATGAATTCTCCTATCATATAGAAGTGAATCATGTCATAGGCAAAAAGAATCAATGCACACTAAGTCACTAAGCAATCAATTAACGTCATTCACATCGCAGGAGTCTTATACCCCTAGGTCTATAGTTATCCACTACCAATGCAAACCTCAATTGTGCCCCTCATTCATCGGGTGTATGGTCTCCCATCTATTCAACATCTCTGGCCTTAATCTATTCCACATCTTTTCTCATAGCATGTACTAGGGACCTCAGAAGTTGATTTTCCTTCATCAAGTCCAAGCAGTCCCTTTCGAACCTCTGCATTTTACTTTGAATCCATTTATAACATGGACACTCCATGAGGTCCTCCTTATCAAGAGTCTTTTCTCTCTTTAGGTGGATTATAGGTATGAACTTCTCAAACATCTCTGGCCAAGTCCTCTTGCATGCCACACAGGGTGCTCTGGGTCGTGGTCCTGGAGCAAGGGTCATCTTCTTAGTCTTATGGTAAAGGAATCATGAGGCACATAAGCAAACAATAACAAAGAGTACTATAGCTTATTAGGATTTCACAGAACTAAACTAGCGATGGATTGCAAGTGACATGGCATGAAAATTCCTATGCTAACCAACCCAATATATAGACAAGTCTAAACTAGACTCTAAAAACTACAACTCTGATACCAACTTTGTCACATCACATTTCTAGAGACATGATAGTCCTAAAACATAGGGAGACAAAAGGTCACCCACGCCCATAGAACCCATTCATGAACATACAATCACTGCCTAGGATCGTACCAAACCTTATGCATAAACTTAATAAAACCCTTCTCTTTTTTTTTTTTTTTTAAAGGAAAAACCTTAAGTTGCAGAAGCTAAAAACATACTTTAATACAATCCATAGGAAAATAATAATAAGATTCCAAATAAAGTCACCAACATAATATTCCAAAATAAAGTTCCCATAATAACTCTTGAAGTGTCTAAGGACTCAACATAGTATGGTATTATTATAATTTTGACAAGGGAATTTCCTAAGCGAAGTAGGTAGCTTGAGTGATCACCTTGCCTCCTCATAATGTTCACCTAGAGTTACATAAGGAAAAAGGGGTGAGATAGATGTTCTTAATGAGTAAACAACATAGCTTAAACAATAACATATATTCTTTTAAAAAGGACCCATAACTTATAACATAAAGTTCATGATTCATCAATCATGGTTCATAGTTTGCAATTTAGCAATGTTCACAAAAATTACTCTTATTACTTATGAGTGAAGACTTTTGCTCAATTCACTCAAATTTACTTGTGAGTGAAGACTTTTGCTCAATTCACTCGTGAGTGAAGACGCTTGCTCAATTCACTCGAATTTACTTGTGAGTGAAGACTCTTGCTCAATTCACTTGAATTTGCTTATGAGTGAAAGCTCTTGCTTAATTCACTCATAAACTATAAAAGACATGATAAGAGATAAGATAAGATAAGATAAGAGTGTGATTCCAGAAAGAAAGTAAGGTAAGGTACAATTACAAAAGGTTTTTCATATCATTGAATAAACATTATTGGTTTTAGACCAATTGTCCTTTGGTAACCTAAGCTTAATAATGAAATCACATAATTATAATTGAAAGTAGGAAAAGACTTGGGTTTCAAGAGTATAAAAGGTTTCCATAACATAATCATGATAACTTGTACTTGTAACAGTAACGTAATGTTTACTCACCTTATGGTTCCTTCGCTCCTAGTACTCATAGCCCTTGAACCTCTAGAACTCCTCAAGCTCTTTGGAGAAATTGTGTAGGAAGTTTGGTGTTTTCAGTAGAAAAATTGGTTTCTCTCTCAAGAATTCACAAAACGGTCGCAAAATCGCAAAGTTTGAAGGTATTTTATGAATTTCGGTAAAGAGAATAATTTTGAGAGAATTTTTCTATTAAAATAATGAAAAAACAGAATGGTGGCTACTAGATTGAAGGGTTGGCCAAAATCTTCATTAATATATGTAGGGTTTTGAGCAATTTCCAAGATTACCCTTAATGAGCTAGGTTAGGAGTGTTTTATTGTAGTGGGCTTTTAGGTATTTGGGCTTTTTAACTAATTTTGGGGCTGATTATAGGTAATTAAAATAAAGATATTTTTCTTATTATTTTCTTTAAAATTTCTCCCAAATCATTTATTTAAAAATTATTTTAAAATACTAATAAAATTATTTTATGCTTAAAAATCACCTTTTTGCATGAAAATTTATTTTATGTAAAATAAATTATGTTATGCTAATGCACTTTACATAAATCATTTATTTCACAATGATAATTCATATTAAGCATATTAAAATTAATTTAACATGCCATTGTAACAACCCACACCCACCCTAGGAATTTTCGTGATAAATTGCTTGATTTAGAACTATTAAGGTTAAGTGTGTGCTTGTGTGGAAATTTGTGTTTAAGTAATTGATGAGTATGTGGCATATTAAATTAATTTTAATATGCATAATATGTGTTGTTATTGTGAAATAAATGATTTACATGAAGTGCATTTGCATAAAAGAATTTATTTTAAATAAAATGAATTTTCATGCATAAGACAATTTTTAAGCATAAAATAATTTTATGGGTATTTTTAAAATATTTTAAAATAAATATTTTTGAGGGAAATGTTCCAGAATTAATAAGAAAAATATTCTTTTTATTTTAATTCTTATTCAGCTGAAAATTTAAAGGAAAAGCCCAAATACCCAAAAGCCCACTACACTAAAATCCTCCTAACCTAATTCATTAAGGGTATTAGTGGAAATTTCACCTAAACCCTAATATATATTCTAAATTTCGGCCAAACCAGGGTTTCCAGTAGCCATTCTCTTATTCTTTCTATATCTTAGCAGAAAATTCTCTCAAAATATTTCTCTCTATCAAAATATTGAAAACACCTTTCCATTTCGCGATTTCTTGACCGTAATCGTAAGTTTTTATTCTCTTTCAATTTCTAAACTGATTTCTATGAAATAAATTATGGGAAAATTATTTTGAACTTTTGATTATTGATTTTTATAGATTTAATTCTGTTTGGGTGAGTTTTTGGGAGAGAAAATTTATTTTCTACTGAAAACACGATTCTTTTCGCAAGATTCCTCTAAAGGTGAATTCTATAACTTAAAATCACAATTTTTATGTATAAACATCATAAGGAGTGGGGGGGGGGGGGGGTGGCGATTTGTGCATGGTTGTATTCTAAAATGATTTTTGATTTGTTTTGACAAAAAATATTGGATTAAATAATATTTCTGCATATTTTTGTGATGACCAGAAAGTTTCGAAAAACAAAGGAGTTCAAGGTTTTCGTGTTAGAACTTGGAAGTTGGAAAATTTTATTCTTGAATAGACATATGGCTGCCGATTTGTATGAATAAGTACTCTAATATGGTATTTGTTTTGTTCAGATGAAAAGTAATGATTTGAATCATGTGTCTGTTTATCGCTAAAATGAACGAAATGCGCAGAAAGCGCAGAAACTCATGATTTTTTACCTAAGCCTTTAAGCTTGGAATTTTTTTTGTATAAACCCTATCTATGGCTGCTGAATCATATAGGGATGTGTTCCAAATTGATATTTTCTATGATTGAATGAAAAATAATAGTTTAAATAACATGTTTACATATTTCTGAAATGACCAAAAAATATCGAAAATAAGAAAACTCATGGTTTTGTGCTCTATAAGCCAAAAGTTGAATTTTTGTGTATAAATAACACCAATAGTGGCCAATTCCTATGAATTTAAATTCTAAAATGATTTTTGTTATGTTTACATAAAAAATCTTGGTTCAAGCCATGTTTTTACATATTTTTGAAATAGACGAAAAGTACGAAAAGAAGAAGAATTTGGTTTTTACCTTGATGATGCATTCGGCCTACATGAACATTTTTGTCCCAATGCTTATAAATTTTATGTGATGTGTTTTGATGATTATTGACATGTATGTATGTATAATAAATAATAAAATTGCATGTTAGTTGAGGGTATGATCCTAGATAAGCTTAAATGCATTTTGGTATACTTAAGGTATACTTAAGGTATCTTAACCTTATATTGTGATTAGAATGCAAATGTGGTTGAGGAATTTGGAACTAGATGTTATGATGACTTGATGATGAACATATGGTTATGAGTTAATGAAGTGAAAGGGATCATAAGAGTTAAGCATGATGCTTGAAAGGTTAATTGTTAAGTTGACATGAATGGAAGTGTAAAGTGAACTAAGATAATTGTTAAAGTGAACTGATATTGAGGTAATAATATTGTGATGACCTTAGAAAGGTATTGATGTGATTGCAATGTGTTTTCATGTGAGCCATAAGGCCTAAGTATGCAAGATTTTCAAAGTCAACATGTTATGTGCAAGTGATGAGTACACCTATATGTGAACTTTAATGTATATGCTATATGTGCATGGGTAGTTATGGGATAGGAGCATCACGAGTAAATAAATACTAAGTATTAAATCAAATATTATGTTAGAGTTTGAGGAGCTTTAGAAGTGCAAAAGGGACTACATATACTAGGAGCAAAGGAACCCCAAGGTGAGTAAACATTGTATTCATTTTTCAAATGTGAGTAAACACTATGTTCATGTTATAAGTGCAAGTAACATTTTGTTATGTTACAAATGTGTGATAACATCTTATGTGAGCCTTTGTGATCCTTGAAACCCAAGTTCTTTCCATTTTAAATATTATTATATGATTTCTTTGTCAAGCTGGGGTTGCCAAAGGACATTTGGTTCAAAACTAGTTTGTTTATCCATTGAGAACTTCTTGTGACTAAAACCCTAACTTGTATTCTTTTTAGAACTACACTATCATTGTATCATTGTTTGAAAGCTGAACCACTATTGTTATTGAAATACATGTTATTGTTACCTTATGTGATATTGTTAATTGTGATTACCATTAACTCTAGCTATAGTAACTTTACCCTTTATGCAGAATCCTCGTGCCGATGCGGGTAATCATTGGAACCTGTGCACATGGTGTTAACCCGATGGATAGGGATAGTGTATCCACCTAGCTAGAAGGGGCGGTTCTAGCTATGGAGCCTGATCAGCTTCATGCCTTATATGTGATAGGAGTTGGAATTTGGTATAAGGCCACCTCTCCTCAATGTGTTCAAGTGATAGAGCAATAGCCTTCACTCTTTATAAGTGATAAGTGTGATTTCTGCAAACTTGCCAAATTGAACCCTTGCTAAATTGCAACCAGATTCATGAATTATAAATCATGAACTATGTGTTTAAGCTATGTGTTTCCTTTTTAAAGGAATATGTGATAATGTATATGCCTTTTTGTTTATTCATTGAGATCATCTATCTCACCCCTTTTTCCTTGTGTGGTTCCAGGTGAGCAAATGTGAGAAGGTAAGGTGACGGCTCAAGCATTCTACTTTGCTTGGGGAATTCCTTGTCCAAGTTATCAATAATACTATTTTTATGAAGTCTTGTCATTAGATGCTTCAGGAATGTTGATTGATACTTATTGAGATATATTATTTTCCTTATGGATTTTATATGTAATGATTTATTTTAAGTCTTCCGCAATTTATGGTATTCATCTAAATGTTTTAAATGAGTTAATGTAAGAGGTTTGGTAAGATCCTAGGCATGATTTGTTTATATGTAAGTGGGTTCTACGAGCGTGGGTGACCTTATGTCTCCCCATGTTCTAGGACCGTCGTATGTCATAAGGTTGGGATGTGATAGCCACACACTCATAAATCACAACATATATGAATTTTCCTATAAACACATATTTTGACACAATAATTCTAAATTCAAGCAATTTGTCACAAAAACTCTTAAGATATATGTGGGTTGTTACACATATATACTTAAAATTAGTATGATATCTAGGTGCTCATGGTACGTAAGTCTTCTAATTTATTAATGTAAATTATTTGAATATAATAATGCTAGTGGAAAATTTAGTATAATTTTTTTTGTATAAAGTGCTATCAACTATTAATGCATGATATTGACCTTATAAATAAATCATTATATGTGAAAAATATTAGGAGGATTTGTATTAGATGTGAAGTTGAGGATATAAGAAAGGAAAATTATTGGAAGTGTTTTTAGACTGTAGGTTTTGGTATATTGGGAATATTGTGTGTAATATCAGTATCATGCTAGGATTATACTGGATTCCCAATATAATTGGGTTCTACTGGTTTTTGGTACTCTTATAGTTACCCATATCCTAGGACCGTCATACCTTAAAAGTAAGATGTGACAAAGGTGGTATCAGAGCAAAAATATAGAAATATATAAGTGTCGTGTGATATAGGTAGTACCATGGAGCATAAGAATTCTTTATTGTCTTTTGCAATCTATTGTTAAGCTTAAATCTACATTGTCTATATATATTTGACTTTTTCTTAGTCTTTAAAATATTAGTTAGTTTGTTATGGGAATTTAGCATAATTTAATTAAAGGTCATAAAGGTAACGATGTACTTCAACTTTAAGTGTAGTTGTGACATAGAATGCTGCATAGAGGAAGACCAAGGGGACAACCAAGGAAAGGACCTCCTAGACTTGGAAGATGAGTAGCTCTTAATTTTGTTTGGGTGAGTTCTTGGGAGACAATATCTATTTTCTACCAAAAACACAAATATTTCCACGAGATTTCTCCAAAGGTGAATTCTATAACTTAAAATCACAATTTTTATGCATAAACATCACTAGAGGGGGGCAATTTATGCATTATTATTTCCTAAACTGATTTATGATTTGTTTGGATGAAAAATATTGGATTAAACAATATTTCTACATATTTCTGTGATGACCGGAAAGTTTCAGAAAACAAAGGAATTCAAAGTTTTTGTGCTAGAACTTATAAGTTGGGAAATTCTATTACTAAATTAATATATGGCTACCAATTTGTGTGAAAAAGCATTCTAATATGATATTTGTTTTGTTTAGATGAAAAATAATGATTTGAATCATGTGTCTGTATATTCCTATAATGAACGAAAAGCGTGGAAAGTGCAAAAACTCATGATTTTTCACCTAAGCCTTAAAACTTGGAATTTTTTTGTATAAATACTATCTGTGGTTGCTGAATCATGTATGGACATGTTTTAAATTGATATTTGCTAAGATTGAATGAAAAATAATGGTTTGAACAACCTGTTTACATATTTCTGAAAGGACCGAAAAATACAAAAAACAAGAAAACTCATGGTTTTGCACCCTATGACCCAAAAGTTGAATTTTTATGTATGAATAATACTAAGTGTGGCTGATTCACATGACTTAATACTTTAAAATGATTTTTGTTGTGTTTACATGAAAAATCTTGGTCCAAACCATATTTTTACATATTTCTGAAATAGACGAAAAGTGCAAAAAGAAAGAAAATTTAATTTTTCCTTTGGTGATACATTTGGCCCACATCAATATTTTTGTCCCAATATTTATACTTTTTATGTGATGTGCTTTGATGATTATTGACATGTATGTATGAATAATAAATGATAAAACTGCATGTTAGTTAAAGGTATGACCCTAAATAAGCTTAAAGGCATTTTGGTATACTTAAGGTATCTTAACCTTATATTGTGATTAGAATGCAAATGTGATTGGGAAATATGGAACTAGATGTTATGCTAACTTGATAATAAATACATGGTTTTGAGTTGATGAAGTGACAATTGAATAAAAAGGATCATAAGAGTTAAGCATGACAATTGAAAGGTTAATTGTTAAGTTAACATGTATGAAAGTGTAAAGTGTATTAAGATAATTGTTAAAGTGAGATGATATTGAGGTAATAATATTGTGATGACTTTAGAAAGGTATTAATATGATTGTAATGTGTTCTCATGAGATCCTATAAGGCCTAAGTATGTAAGACTTTTAAAGTCAATATGTTACATACAAGTGATGAGTACACCTATATGTGAACTCTAAGTGTATGTGTATGCTATATGTGCATTGGGTAGTTATGGGATAGGAGCATCATGAGTTAATAAATACTAAGTATTAAACTAAATATTATGTTGGAGTTTGAAGAGCTTTAGAAGTGCAAAGGGATTACGTATACTAGGAGCAAAGGAACCCCAAGGTGAGTAAACACTATGTTCATGTTACAAGTGTGAATAAACATCGTATTCATTCTACAAGTGTGAACAACATTATGTTGTGTTATAAGAATGTGATATATTGTTATGTAAACCTTTGCGATCTTTGAAACCCAAGTTCCTTTCATCCTAATTTGATTAAGTGATTCTTTGCAAAGCTTGGGTTGCCAAAGGACAATTGGTCCAAAACTATTTGTTTATCCAATGAGAATTTCTTGTCATTATCACCCTAACTTATATTCTTTCTAGAACTACACTATCATTGTCTTTTGTTCGAAAGTTAAACCACTATTGTTATTGGGATACATGTTATTGTTGCCTTATGTGATATTGTTAATTATGATTACCATTAGCTCTAGCTATGGTACCTTTAACCCTTTATGCAGAATCCTCGTGCCGATGCGGGTAATCATTAGAACCTATGCACACAGTCTTAACCCAATGGATAGGGGTAATGTATCCACTTCAGCTAAAAAGGGGTTGTTTTAGCCGTTAAGCCTGATCAGCTTCATGCCTTATAAGTGATAGCAGTTGGAATTTGGTATTAGGCCACCTCTCCCTAATAAGTTCGAGTGATAGAGCAATAGCCTTCACTCATTATAAGTTATAAGTTTGATTTCTGCAAACTTACCATATTGAACCCTTGTTAAATTGTAACTTGATTCATGAGTTATAAATCATGAACTTTGTGTATAAGCTATATGTTTCCTTCTCAAAGGAATATGTGATAATGTATGTGCCTTATTGTTTACTCATTAAGATCATCTATCTCACCCCTTTTTCCTTATGTGGTTCTAAGTGAGCAAATGTGAGGAGGCAAGGTGATGGCTCGAGCATTCTACTTTGCTTGGGGGATTCCTTGTCCAAGTTATTAATAATACTATTTTATGAAGTCTTATCATTAGATGCTCTAGGAATATTGATTGATACTCATTTGAGATATATTATTTCCCTTATGGATTTTATGTGTAATGTTTATTATAGACTTCCGCAATTTAATGGTATTCATCTTAATGTTTTAAATGAGTTATTGTAAGAGGTTTGGTATGATCCGAGGTATGATTTGTTATGTGTAAGTGGATTCTATGGGCGTGGGTGACCTTATGTCTCCCTATATTCTAGGACTGTCATATCTCTAAGGTTGGGATGTGACAAAGGTGGTATCAGAGCTGTAGTTTTTAAAAGTCTAGTTTAGGCTTATTTTATATGAGTTGCTTAAGTATAATCCTGAAGCATAAGAACTTTCCTATCTTGTCACTTGCAGTCTATCGCTAGCATAGTTTCACAAAATCCTAGTAAGTTTTAGTAATCTTTATTATCATTTACTTGCCTTACGATTCTTCTGATAGATGACCAAGAAAATTACACCTGCTTAAGGACCGCGACCTGGAGCACCCTGTGTGACCTGTAAGAGGACTTGGCCAGAGATGTTTGAGAAAGTCGTATCTGTGATTCGCCTCATGAAGAAGGAGACCCCTAACGAAGAGGAGGACCCTGAGGAGCACTTAGATCCTGATTAGGTTTATAGTAAGATCCAAAAATTAGAGAAAAACTACTTATACTTAAGGGAGGAAACCCGACGTCTTAAACTTATGATTAATGCCCTAAGGGAGGATGTGGAGCAACTCAAGTCAGGGATTATTGAGCATGGAGGAGACTACTCGCCAGTGAGGTCTGTGTCTTTGACTAGTCACTATCAAGATAGAGATCTTCTTTATTACCAATGTGGCAACAGTGGCCATGTCGCTCTTAATTGCTCTAGTGGTGGACACGAGTGCTAGGTCGAGTATATGGTGATGATCGATGTAACGGCATAGCACTTTATATGATCTGAATGATTTTTCCTTAATTGCCTCGTTACCTAGTATGAGATTATTTCTTTTATTATTATGATATGATGTTATATTATGAGATATATGCTACTTGATTGTGATGTGTGATATGTGCAAAACTATATGATATGTGATACATATATGACATGTGCATAGGAATGTGACATGACAAATGCATGATGATTTATGCTAGTATAATGATGGGATTGAAGGGGCTAGGTTAAGGGATTTGTACTAAATTCCCTTATCATGATAGATAGAATGCCTCCCAAGAAGAAGGTTTGCATAGATGCCTAATCAGTTAGGGCTAATGATGATGTCATATCGGACACCACATCGAATGCTGCCTCTGCACCTATATGATCAAGAGAAAGATCCAACTCGAGAGCACCGACTATGGGCTCTAGTGAGCAAGCATCTTTATAAGAGGTGCATGCCATACATGAGGAAATGAGAGACCTGCACAAGGAACTGGACGAGCTATGAGCTCAAAGGCAAGAAGCACCGCCAACTCAAGATAAGGAATTGATGAGTGAACCTTTACTGATATCAATTCCTTTAGGGGAAGTGATGGAAGTTAGGAATGGGTATAAGGGTTGTGATGTAGACATTAATGGACAAAATCTTCTAGTAGTATTGCTAGAATTAGATGTATTAGAATTCGATGTGATATTTGGGATCAACTAGTTATATGAGCATGGAGCTCGTATCGACTGTAAAAGGAAACTTGTCGAGTTTCAAACTAGAGATGGGAAGGAGTTTGTGTACCAAGGAGATAGGAATGAGAATCCCCTAAACTTGATATCGGCCTTAGGAGCAAGATAGATGTTAAGGAAAGGATGCCAAGCATACCTAGCCCATGTCATCAACACTGACAAGGAAGCTACCATTCGAGACAAGAGCATTCCAGTGGTGGATGAATTCATGGATGTCTTTCCAGAAGATTTACTTGGATTACCACCTGATTGTGAGATTAAGTTCAACATTGAACTGCTACCTGGTACGCAACCTATATCGATATCGCCATATCTTATGGCACCAATAGAGCTGAAAGAGTTAAAGACACAATTGCATGATTTACTTGATAAGGGTTTTATTCGACCAAGCAGTTCGCTATAGGGCACTCCAGTGCTATTTGTGAAGAAGAAGGATGGCTCATTCCGAATGTGCATTGACTATTGCCAGCTTAACAAGGTCACTATGAAGAATAGATACCCATTGCCAAGGATCGACGAACTTTTTGACCAATTGCAAAGAGCTGGTCACTTCTCCAAGATTGACTTAAGGTTTGGCTATCATCAACTAAAGATTCGAGGGGAAGATATCTGTAAGACTGCTTTTCGTACTAGATATAGACACTACGAGTTCATGGTTTTGCCATTCAATTTGACAAATGCTCCTGCTGCATTCATGGACTTGATGAATTGAGTGTACAAACCATTCCTTGACAAGTTCATGATTGTGTTCATTAACAACATCCTGATTTACTCAAAGAATAAAGAAGAACATGAAGAACATTTGAGGATCATGCTTCAAACGTTACGTGATCACCATCTCTATGCTAAGTTATCTAAGTGTGAGTTTTGGATGGAGTTTGTCAACTTTCTTGGACATGTAGTGAGTAAGGAAGGGATTCAAGTTGATCCTAAGAAAATTAAAGCGGTAGCAAATTAGCCAAGGCCCACAACAATTTTGGAAGTATGGAGTTTCTTGGGCATGGCTGGATATTATCATAGATTCATACAGGACTTTTCTAAGATAGCAGCTCTGTTGACCAAGTTGACTAGAAAGCAAGTTAAGTTCAATTGGGAAGAGTCCGGTGAGAAGGGTTTTTAGAAACTCAAGAAGTGTTTGATATCGGCTCTAGTTTTGACATTACTAGAAGGAGAAGAAGGGTTCACTGTCTATTGCGATGCTTCGAGAGTAGGACTTAGGTGTGTCTTCATGCAAAATGGTAAAGTCATTGCCTATGCATCACAACAACTAAAGAGACATGAAGTGAATTACCCTACTTAGGATTTGGAATTAGCTGCAGTAGTGTTTGCTCTAAAGATCTGGAGACATTACATGTATGGGATGAAGTGTGAGATCTACATAGATCATAAGAGTCTTTAGTATATCTTGAGCCAAAGAGACCTCAACCTGAGACAAAGGAAATAGATTGAATTGTTGAAGGATTATGACTATCAGATTCTCTACCATCTCGGGAAGGCGAATGTAGTGGCAGACGCTTTGAGTCGAAAGTCGATGGGAAGCCTAGCCTATATGGATGTGAGAAAAAGGCCGATCATGAAGGAACTAAAGGAATTGTTTAATCAAGGATTAAAACTGGAGATTGGAGGATCAAGAGTTTTATTGGCTCATCTTCAAGTAAGGTCTAAGTTAATGGAAGAGATAAGGGATTCACAAGATAGGGACCCACATATGATGAAGTTGAAGGATGAGATGAGAGAAGGAAAGAACTCTGAGTTTAAAGTGGTTAATGGAATTTTAAAGTGCAAGAATAGAGTATGTGTACCTGATGTGGATGGACTAAAGGAAAGGATATTAAAGGAGGCACATTAGACACCTTACTGTGCTCATCCTAGAACTACCAAGATGTACCATGATGTGAAAGCTAACTATTGGTGGCCTGGTTTGAAGAAAGATGTGGCTAACTTTGTAGCATCCTGCCTGACTTGCCAGCAAGTCAAGTATGAACATTAGCGACCCTCAAGATTGCTACAAGATATTCGAGTACTTGAATGGAAGTGGGAACGCATCACTATAGACTTTGTTGTCGGCTTGTTTAGAACCTCCAAAGGATATGACTCTATATGGGTTATAGTGGATAGATTGATAAAGTCTGCTCATTTTCTGGGAGTTAAGACCACATATTCTGCGGGTCAGTATGCATAGTTATATGTAGATGAAATCGTGAAACTATATGGAGTGCCAATTTTTATCATCTCGGATCGAGGAACTCAATTCACCTCAAGGTTCTGGCATAAGTTGCAAGAGGCATTAGGAACACAACTAGATTTCAGTATGGCGTTTCATGCTCAAATGGATGGCCAGTCTGAAAGAACAATTCAGACACTTAAGGATATGCTGAGGATGTGTGTCTTGGATTTTAATGGTAGCTGGGATAAGTATTTACCCTTGATTGAATTAGCCTACAACAACAGCTATCATTCATCCATTGGCCTGGCACCATACGAAGCATTGTATGGGAGAAGATGTCATTCTCCAATTTGTTGGATTGAACCTAGAGACAAGCATGTAGAAATGCCTAAATTACTTAAGGAGACTACCGAGAAAGTACCATTAATTCAAGATCGACTAAAGACAGCCTTCAGTTGGCAAAAGAGTTATGCGGACCCTAAGCGAAAAGAAATCTAATTTGTTGTGGGAGATTATGTATTCTTAAAGGTCTCTCCAATGATAGGAGTTATGAGATTTGGCAAGAAGGGGAAATTATCACCTTGGTTCATTGGTCCTTTTTAAATCTTAGATAAGGTTGGAGAGGTATCTTATAGACTTGCCCTACCTCCAACTGTGGCGCATGTGCATCCAGTGTTCCACATCTCAATGTTAAGGAAATATGTGTCAGATCCATCTCACATTCTATTACCTTTAGACATTACATTGGATGAACAACTATCATATGAGGAGTCACCAATAGCTATTGTGGATTAACAAGTGAAGAAGTTAAGAAACAAGGAGATACCCATGATTAAGGTCTAGTGGCGAAATCATGGGATAGATGAGTGCACTTGGGAAGCAGAGGAAGAGATGTGGCAAAAGCATCCTCAGCTTTTCAAGAGCAGTTAGGTAAGGATTTAAATTTGGGGATGAATTTCTTTTAAGGGGGGGAGAATGTAACAACCCACACCCACCCTAGGAATTTTCGTGATAAGTTGCTTGATTTAGAACTATTATGGTTAAGTGTGTGCTTTTGTGAAAATTAGTAATCCAAGTGATTGATGAGGATGTAGTATATTAAATTAATTTTAATATGCATAATATGAGTTGCTATTGTGAAATAAATGATTTACATGAAGTGCATTTACATAAAGGAATTTATTTTAAATAAAATGAATTTTTATGCATAAAGACAATTTTTAAGCATAAAATGATTTTATGAGTATTTTAAAATAATTTTTAAAATAAATATTTTAGGGGAAATATTATAGAAATAATAAGAAAAATATTCTCTTTATTTTTAATTATAATCAGCCAAAAATTTAAATAAAAAGCCAAAGTACCCAAAAGCTTACTACACTAAAATTCTCCCAACCTAGTTCATTAAGGGTATTAGTAGAAATTGTACCCAAATCCTAATATATAATGAAAAATTCAGCCAGGCTAGGTCTTCCAGCAGCCACCACTTTAGTTTTCTATATCTTGGCAGAAAAATCCACTCAAAATATTTCTCTCAACCGAAATTAAGAAAACACCTTTCCGTTTCGCGATTTCTTGAACGTAATCGTAAGTTTTTTTTTTCTCTTTCAATTTCTAAACCGATTTCTATGAAATAAATTATGGAAAATTATTTTGAACTGGTCAATTACTGATTTTTATAGATTTAATTCTATTTGGGTGAGTTCTTAGGAGAAAAAAATCTATTTTCTACTGAAAACACAAATCTTTCCGCGAGATTTCTTCAAAGGTGAATTCTATAACTTAAAATCACAATTTTTATACATAAACATCACTAGATGGGGGTAATTTGTGCATTATTATTTTTTGCACTGATTTTTGATTTGTTTGGATGAAAAATATTAGATTAAATAATATTTCTGCATATTTCTGTGATGACTAGAAAGTTTCGAAAAACAAAGAAATTCAGGGTTTTTGTGCTAGAACTTAGAAGTTGGGAAATTCTATTACTAAATTAATATATGGCTACTAATTTGTGTGAGAAAACATTCTAATATGATATTTGTTTTATTTAGATGAAAAATAATGATTTGAATAATGTATTTGTATATTGCTGTAATGAACGAAAAGCACGAAAAGCATAAAAACTCATGATTTTTCACTTAAGCCTTAAAACTTGGAATTTTTTTGTATAAATACTATCCATGGCTGCCGAATCATGTATGGACATGTTCTAAACTTATATTTTTTGAGATTGAATGAACAATAATGGTTTGAACAACCTGTTTACATATTTTTGAAATGACCGAAAAATACTGAAAATAAGAAAACTCATAGTTTTGCACCCTATGACCCAAAAGTTGAATTTTTATGTATGAACAATACTAAGTGTGGCCGATTCACACTAACTAATACTTTAAAATGATTTTTGTTGTTTTTACATAAAAAATCATGGTCCAAACCATGTTTTTACATATTTCTGAAATAGACGGAAAGTGCGAAAAGAAAGAAAATTTAATTTTTCCTTTGGTGATACATTCGGCCTACATTAATATTTTTGTCCCAATGTTTATAATTTTTATGTGATGTGTTTTGATGATTATTGACATGTATGTATGAATAATAAATGATAAAATTGCATGTTAGTTGAAGGTATGACCCTAGATAAGCTTAAAGGCATTTTGGTATACTTAAGGTATCTGAACCTTATATTGTGATTAGAATGCAAATGTGATTGGGAAATATGGAACTAGATGTTATGCTAACTTGATAATAAATACATGGTTTTGAGTTGATGGAGTGACAATTGAGTAAAAAGGATCATAAGAGTTAAGCATAACACTTGAAAAGTTATTTGTTAAGTTGACATGTATGGAAGTGTAAAGTGTATTAAGATAATTGTTAAAGTGAGATGATATTGAGGTAATAATATTGTGATGACCTTAGAAAGGTATTGATATGATTGTAATGTGTTCTCATAAGAGCTTATAAGGCCTAAGTATGCAAGACTTTTAAAGTCAACGTGTTATGTGCAAGTGATGAGTACACCTATATGTGAACACTAAGTGTATATGTATGGTATATGTGCATGGGGTAGTTATGGGATAGAGGCATCATGAGTTAATAAATACTAAGTATTAAACTAAATATTATGTTAGAGTTTGAGGAGCTTTAGAAGTGCAAAGGGACTACGTATACTAAGAGCAAAGGAACCCCAAGGTGAGTAAACACTATGTTTATGTTACAAGTGTGAATAAACATCGTATTCATTCTACAAGTGTGAACAACATTATGTTGTGTTATAAAAATGTGATATATTGTTATGTAAACCTTTGTGATCTTTGAAACCCAAGTTCCTTTCATCCTAATTTGATTAAGTGATTCTTTGCAAAGCTTAGGTTGCCAAAGGACAATTGGTCCAAAACTATTTGTTTATCCAATGAAAATTTCTTATCATTATCACCCTAACTTATATTCTTTCTAGAACTACACTATTATTGTCTTTTGTTCAAAAGTTAAACCACTATTGTTATTGGGATACATGTTATTATTGCCTTATGTGATATTGTTAATTGTGATCACCATTCGCTCTAGCTATGATACCTTTAACCCTTGATGCAGAATCCTCGTGCTACTGTGGATAATCATCGGAACCTGTGCACACGGTCTTAACCCAATGGATAAGGGTACTGTATCCACCTCAGCTAGAAAGGGGCGGTTCTAGCAGTGGAGCCTGATCAGCTTCATGCCTTATAAGTGATAGCAGTTGGAATTTGGTATAAGGCCACCTCTCCTTAATAAGTTTGAGTGATAGAGCAATAGCCTTTACTCATTATAAGTTATAAATGTGATTTCTGTAAATTTGCCATATTGAATCCTTGTTAAATTGTAACTTGATTCATTGAACCCTTGCTAAATTGTAACTTGATTCATGAATTATAAATTATGAACTATGTGTATAAGCTATGTGTTTCCTTTTCAAAGGAATATGTGATAATGTATGTGCCTTATCGTTTACTCATTGAGATCATCTATCTCACCCCTTTTTCCTTATGTGGTTCCAGGTGAACAAATGTGAGGAGGCAAGGTGATGGCTCAAGCATTCTATTTTGCTTGGGGGATTCCTTATCCAAGTTATTAATAATACTATTTTATGAAGTCTTATAATTAGATGCTCCGGGAATATTGATTGATACTCATTTGAGATATATTATTTCCCTTATGGATTTTATGTGTAATGTTTATTATAGACTTTTGCAATTTAAAGGTATTCATCTTAATGTTTTAAATGAGTTATTGTAAGAGGTTTGGTACGATTCGAGGCATGATTTTTTATGTGTAAGTGGGTTCTACGGGCGTGGGTGACCTTATGTCTCCCCATGTTTTAGGACTGTCATATCTCTAAGGTTGGGATATGACAGTAGTAGAGAAAGTAGTATGAAGGGTACCATACTCTAATGCACGTGTTATTGAGTTAGTGGGACTATTATTAAAGGATGATGCTTAGATCTGGTTTGAAGACCATGTAGAGAACCGATTAAATTGAGTGCTCTGCCTATTTAGGAGTAGTTTAAACGATAAATGATAGATGAGTTTTTGACAGAGGGAGAGCGAGAAATAGAATTATGAGGTTTGAATAGTTGAAGTGAGGGGAAATGTTAGTAACTAATTATTCAAAAGAATTTATTAAGCTAAGCAAGTATGCTAAGGAGGTTATGCCAACTAAAGTATCTAGACTAAGGAGATATAGGAGGGGGTTAATTGCACCTACATAATGCTTTATGTGCAATTGAATTTGAATCCTTGTCAAAGTTATTTGATAAGGCAAAATAAATGGAGTCCAAACATAAGGAAGAGAGAGAAGAAAGAGAGCCAAGACAAAACAACAAAAGTAAAAGTCGAGGAGACTATGAAAGTGGAATGGGGAGTGGATCACAAGCCAAAGTTCTTGTGTATGAGTTTTTTGCTATGAGTTATGATCAATTGAGGGGAATCAGAGCTAACGGAGCACTAAATAGGAGTAATTCTATAGCATCAACACTTAGAAGTGTAAATCCTATGCCTACGTATGGCTAAATAGGCCACTCCTTAAAAGATTGCCCATAATTAAGAGAGTGATGAAACACACCAGCAGGATCACAGTTTACTGTACAAATGCCCGGATAGAATACCAAAAATGTTGAGGGACAAGGACAATGATATATACAAACATCTGGAACAACTCAAACTACTGAAGGCAAGGGTAGAAGTAGAGTGTTCACTCTCAATGATCAAGAAACATGTTTAGCAAGTATTATCGTCATAGATATTGTCTGTATTCACTTAGAGTTAAAAAATAAAAAAAAAAAAGAAAATTAGAACAGCATAAATGGTTAATGAGTAAGTTTCCTACGAAAATTCAGGAACAAATTTTCTTTAAAGGGGGGTAGAATGTATCACCCCAATTTTGAGTTCACTATGAGTGTTGAGGTTATAAAGGAAGCGATCATATTAAGAGCAAAAAAGTATAAATGACAATTGTGAAAAAATTAAAGTACTAAACTGGTATCATTCCAAAAATCGAGCCCTTAGTAATATGTAGTAAGGTAAAGAATATTAGAAGAGTATTAAAGGAAATCGATTTGATATAAAAACAAATAAAATATAGAGTGTAAGAAGGAAAATAGGAAGCTAAGAGCTAATGACCTAAAAATAATACGTGCTTGGAAAATTAAGGCATTTAGAGTGAGTCAGCAAATTCTAAATCTAAAGGACATGTTAGGCAAATATGAGGATATTAGAAGTAATAAAACTAAAAAATGAAGTTGGAGTTGAGAATGGAAAATACCTAAGCAAAATCAATACACTATGCTCAAAATCGATGGACTTAAGTTTTTGGAATTTTAGAAAATTTTAGCTTAGGGTAGATTGATGGGGAAATGATTAAAAATAATATTATGGACTTAAATTAGTGATTAAAAATATTATTAGACAATTATAGAATAACTGAGGATTGGAAATGGCAACTTTGTAATAAATAACAAAATTATCATCATCATGTGATACTTACCATCCAACTCATCAATAAATAAAAAAAGAAAAAAGAAAAATCTCTAAAAAAGCTGCAGGTCTAGGTAGGAGATATGGAGGATGGACATTTGGCCAAAACTCCAAGTGAATAAAATAAAAGAAAAAGAAAATAAAACTATATAAAATCCTATGAGAAGATAAACATCATTTTATGCTTCTAACACTTAAAAATCTACCTAACTTGAGAAAGAATAGAGGATGGACAACCAAAGGAAGAGAAAAAATATGAAGGAGAAGAAAAAAAGAAGAAGAAATTCTAAGAAAAATCCCAAACCTAGCTCTAGCCAAGGTAAGAACAACGTTATACTTACTAGTTTTGAGAATGATGTGATTATGTTGGGTTGTTTGTTAGTTTTGTTGGTTTGATTAATGATAGATGAAGTAGGAGAAGAGGAGAAAATGAAGGAAAGGTGTTAAATAGGGAAGGAAGTGGTCATTTAAGGATGGATAGGTTTTGGTGGATAACCAAACTATTGGAACTTGAGATTCAGTTTTGAGAATTCTAGAGTCAAAATTTGACAGTGGTAAAAACATAAAAATTGGAATCTTGGGATGTCAATTTGGTGATGTGAAAAGCGCTTGATTTAATTTCCAATATGTTGGGAGTTATGGGAGTGGCAATAAGGCTACCCTACATGTAGGTCAGACTATATTGCTGGAATTTAGGACTTCAATTAAGGACCCTAGGATGAGATTTAGACTTAACTCAATAGGTAAAATGAAGCTTATGGTGTTATTTAAGTGATTTAAAAATTAGGTAGCAAAATTCTAAAAATGTATAGAGTTATTAAACAGTTATCAAGGTTGTCTTAGTAGGAAGGATAGTCAGGGTTTTACGAGTTTTAGCCTGAGTTTTGGAAACCATATGAACAGAATTAGTTAATGACCAATCTAATGAATTGTTTTCTTATGAGTTTAATTTCATTTGAAGAAAGAAATAAGTCCATTGGATTTTTATATACTAAAATATAGTAGAAAGAGTAAAGTGAGTTTAGTCGACCTAGGCAGCAAAGTCAGGGCAAAATTTGATAAGTCACCCTAGTATCTATAGAAGTCCAAATATGTTGAATTTTGGATGTGTTGGAGAAAAATGTGTTAGGATTTAAATGTTACAAGAATCATGACAATTGGAATAGTGTAACTCATGTTATTGCAGTAATTAGGAGGCTAAGTTAGGATAAAAATCGATAGATTGATTTTCAATTTAATGTTTTAATGAATTTGCCTATAAAAATTTAAAACTAATATATATGTATATTGTATGTAAAGGATCCATAAAAAAAAAAACCAACAGAAATGAAAAACTTTGAGGGGCGAGACAATCCTCATATAGAGTAGTAAAAAGGAATTAAAGAAGACAAAGGAAAAGGTGAGTGTATTCTACACTTTTATGTACACGGAATTGCCATTTGCTTCTTTGATTGAATTGTCCATTTTTTCTATTGATATCCAAATCTTTTGCTCTTGAATATTAATTCTAGATTATTATTTGAAATTGCATTAGAACCATATCATATGTTCTTTGATAGTGATATTATACATTGCATGGATTCTAAAAGAATCCTATTGCCATTTTGTTTTGTTGATTTTTGCTAGCTATATTTTAATATTTATTAGTGAATTAAACCTTTCTTAGTGTTAATTGAATATTCCTTGAAGTACCAAAAATGGTACAATGCTATTATCCTTATTGCAGAGATCCCTTTTTTTTTTTTTTTTTTTTTGGTGTGGGGAACATTGGGCTTTGTACACAATGAAGTGACCTTCGCTAGGAGGGATTTTGACTGCCTTAGCCATAAGGTCTAGCTAACATTATGTTATGGTATTGCTTCGTAAGAAGAGCCCCTACCACTAATGTAATATTGACGAGTAGTGATGAAAAATTTCCACACTCCTCTAGTGAATTCATATTTCTGCTGAACTCTAGTGCTAGTGTTATTGATATTGCCTTCATTGTTATAGTTCTAGATATTATCATTCTTACTAGTATACTCTAGTGCCAGTGTTATTGACTCCATTGTGAAGCCAAATTGAAGTAAACTAACCTTTTATGCATAATTTTTTGGAATGCATTCACTAAATTTTACTTATTCCCCCTTCCCTTATTTTTTTTTTATAGGACTTATGGTTAATCAGTGCAACTCAAGTGTTGCTATCTGCTTGTAGCTAAAAGTTAATTTAAAGAAAAGATTTTTCATTTTGATAATTGTATAATTAGTTGTAAGAAAACATATATATTTAAAATTAGTATAATATCTAGATCCTCCATTGTACCTAAGTCTCCTAATTTATTAATGTAAATTATTTGTATATAATAATGCTAGTGGAAAATTTAGTATAATTATTTTTGTATAAAGTGCTATCAACTACTAACACATGCTATTGATCTTGTAAATAAATCATTATATGCAAAAAATATTAGGAGGATTTGTCACATCCCAACTTTTGAGACGTGACGGTCCTAGAACATGAGGAGATATAAGGTCACCCACACCAATAGAACCCACTCATACATATGAAAAAAATTGCCTAGGATCATACCAAACCTCATATATTAAATTAATAAAATCTTTTATAAAGGAAAAACCTTAGATAACTCCTGGAGTGTCTAAGGATTCATCATAACATGATATTATTAAAACTTTGACAAGGGAATTTCCCAAGCAGAGTAGATAGTTTAAATGATCACATTGCCTTCTCATAATGCTCACTTGAAACCACACAAGGAAAAAGGAGTGAGATAGATTATCTCAATGAGTAAAAAAAATATGACTTGTACAATAACATATATCCCTTAAAAGATTTTTGTAGCTCATCATTCAAAATTTATGATTCACAGTTCATGCCTTGAAATTTAACAAGGTTTATAGAAATCAACTTATAACTCATAACATATATAGAGTAGAGGCTGCTACCTTGTCCACTAGTAACATAATATAGAGTGAAGGCTGCTGTCTTGTCCACTCGTAACATAATATAGAGTGAAGGCTGTTGCCTTGTCCACTTGTAATATAATATAAAGTGAAGGCGACTACCTTGTCCACACATAACTCAAACATATAAAGTGAAGGCTGCTGCCATGTTCCCACATAACTCATAACATAAAAAGTGAAGGCTGCAACCAGGCTCATACATAACTCATAACATAATTTATAACATATAAAGATAACAGTAGCACTGAAGGATATAATCAAATGTAACATAATAACAATAGGAGTTTAGCTTTTTTAACAAAAGATAAACAACAGTATAGTTCTAGAAAAAAATATAAGTTAAGGCAATAATTGCAAAGGTTAATTCATCATAAAATCCATTTCCATATTATCCAATCACATTCACATTCTAATCACAACATAAGGTTAAGATACGTTAAGTATACCAAAGTGCCTTTAGGCTTGTCTAGGGTCATTCCTTCAACTATCAAGCAATTTTATCATTTATTATACATACATACATGTCAATAATCATTAAAATATATCACATAAAATTTATAGACATTGGGATAAAAATTCCATAGTAGACCGAATGCATCATCAAAGGAAAAACTGAATTTTTCTTACTTTTCGCACTTTCCGTCTATTACAATAATATGTAGAAACATGGTTTGAACCAAGATTTTTCATGTGAACATGACAAAAATCATTTTAGAATATTAATCTACATGAATCTACAGCAATAGGTGTGCTATGTACATGAAAATTCTAATTTTAGATTTTAGGATGCAAAACCATGAGTTTTCTTATTTTTGGTATTTTTCGATCATTACAGTAATATGTAAACAGGTGATTTCAATCATTATTTTTCATCCAATCACAGCAAATATCAGTTTAGAACATCCACATATATGATTCGGCTGCCATAGATAATAATTATGCATGAAAATTCCAAAGTTTAAGGCTTAGGGTGAAAATCATGAGTTTTCGCGCTTTCTGTTCATTATAGCAATATGCAAACACATGATTTAAATCTTTATTTTTCATTCAAACAAAATAAATATCAGATTAGTATCCAATCACATACAAATCAGTAGTCATATGTTAAAATAATAACAGAATTTTCTAACTTCTAAGTTCTAACACAAAAACCTTGAATTCCTTTGTTTTCTGAAACTTTTCAATCATTACACAAATATGCAGAAATATAATTTAATCCAATATTTTTTATTAAAACACATCAAAAATCAGTTTAGAATGCAATGGTATAGAAATTGCCCCCTTTAGTGATGTTTATGCATAAAAATTGTAATTTTAGGTTACGGGATTTATCTTTGGAGAAATTGTGCAAAAAGTTTTGTGTTTTTGGTACAGAATTAAATTTCTCTTTCAAAAACTCACCCTAATAGAATTAAATCTATAAAAATCAGTAAACAACTAGTTCAAAATAATTTTCTCATAATTTATTTCATAGAAATCAGATAGGAAATTGAAAAAGAAGAAAAACTTATGAATACGGGAGAGAAATCGCAAAATTAAAAGGTGTTCTCTTAATTTTGGTAGAGAGAAATATTTTGGGAGAATTTTTCTGTCAAGATATAGAAAAATGGAGTGATGACTGCAAGAATGAGAGTGCTGGCTGAAATTTTCATTATATTTTAGGGTTTGGGGTGAAATTTTTAAGTTTACCCTTAATGAGCTAGGTTAGGAGTGTTTTGGTGTAGTGGGCTTTTGGATATTTGGGCGTTTTATTTAATTTAGGGCTGATTATGAATAATTAAAAATAAAATATTTTTCTTATTATTTCCATTAAAATTTCCCCCAAAAATTTTATTTAAAAATATTTTAAAAATACTCATAAAATTATTTTATGCTTAAAAATTACCTTTATGCATGAAAATTCATTTTATTTGAAATAATTTATTTTATACTAATGTACTTCATATAAATCATTTATTTTACAATAATAACTCATATTATGCATATTAAAATTAATTTAACATGCCACATACTCATCAATCACATAGTACAAATATTCCCATAAAAGCATGCACTTAGTCTTAATAGTTATAGGTCAAGCAAATTGGTCCTGAAAACTCCTAGGGTAGGTGTGAGTTGTTACAGGATTTGTATTAGATGTGAAGTTGAGGATATAAGGAAGGAAAATTATTGGAAGTGTTTTTGGCTTGTAGGTTTTGGTATCCTAGGAATGTTATGCGTAATACCGGTATGTTGCCAAGATTATACTGGATTCCCAATATAATTGGGTTCTATGAGATTTTGGTGCTTTTATGGTTACCTATGCCCTAGGACCATCATATCTTAAAAGTGGGATGTGAAAATTTTGATCAGATATAATTTGGATGTGATGCACATTAAGAAGAATGTGTTTGAAAAAAATTTCAACATGGTAATAAACATCCAAGGGAAAACCAAAGATAATGTTAAAGCTAGATAGAACTTGAAACTATTGTGCCACTATGGTGAGTTAGAGATGGATGAAGAATCCAGAAAATATCATGTGGTAAGATATGTGCTGGATAAGCAAGGTAAATAAGTTTTGTGTGAATGGCTAAAAGATCTTAAATTTTCGAATGGGTATGTATCTAATATAGGTTAATGTGTTGATATGCAGAAGCTAAAGTTGTTTAGAATAAAGAGCCATGACTGTCATGTATTTATACAATGCTTGCTCCCTATTGCTTTTCATGAACTTTTTATTGAGGGATATTTGGCAACCCCTAATGGAGTTGAGTTTATTTTTCAAAGAACTCACGTCAACCATTATTAAGGAGGAAGACATGGCGAAGCTTGAAAATCACATTCCATTGATCCTTGTTAACTAGAACAGATTTTTTTCTAGGTTTCTTTGACTCTATGAAGCATCTACCAGTACATATAGCATACAAGGCTCATATAGCAAGCCCCGTTCAGTACCAACAAATGTATGCATTTGAGAGTTAACCTTTTTAAATCCTTTCTTATTTACAAAAAATTCAATAAATTAATGTAAAGTCATAATCATTATCTATAATATTGTTTTGTTGTAGATTTAATTAACATTTGAAACATAATGTCAAGAACAAAGCAAGGGTTAAGGGCTTAATATACAATGCATATTTGGTTGAAAATCACATTCCATTGATCCTTGTTAACTAGAATAGATTTTTTTCTAGGTTTCTTTGACTCTATGAAGCATCCACTAGTACATATATCACACAAGGCTCATATAGCGGGCCCCGTTCAGTACCAACAAATGTATGCATTTGAGAGTTAACCTTTTTATATCCTTTCTTATTTACAAAAACTTCAATAAATTAATGTAAAGTCATAATCATTATCTATAATATTGTTTTGCTGTAGATTTAATTGACATTTGAAACATAATGTCAAGAACAAAGCAAGGGTTGAGGGCTTAATATACAATGCATATTTGGTTGAAGAAGCCTCATCATTTTGCTCTTACTATTTTGAACTTCATGTTCATACAAGGCATAAGAGAGTTTCTTAAAATGATTATGGCAAAATTCCTGAAGGAGCCAATATCCTTAAGAATTTGTCAATATCCATTAATATAGGTAGACCATTTGATTGATCTAAAATGGGATTTGTAACAACCCACATGTACCCTAGGAGTTTTCGTGACAAATTGATTGAATTTAAAGTTGTTGCGACAAAATATGTGGTTTTATGGAAATTCATGTGTGACATGATTTATGAGTTTGGAGCATGTTAAATTAATTTTAATATGTCTAATATGAATTATTATTGTGAAATAAATAATTTGAATAAAATGCATTAGCAATAATTTATTTTTTATAAAATGAATTTTCATGCAAAAAGACGATTTTTAAGCATAAAAATAATTTTATAAGTATTTTAAAATAATTTTTTTAAATAAATTTTTTGGAGGGAATTTTATAGAAAATAATAAGAAAAATATTTTATTTTTAATTACCTATAATCAGTCCTAAATTAATTAAAAAGCTCAAATACCCAAAAGCCCACTACACCAAAACACTTATAACCTTGCTCATTAACGGTAAACTTAAAAATTGCACCCCAAACCCTAATATATAATGAAAATTTCGGCCAGAACTCTCATTCCAGCAGCCATCACTCCATTTTTCTGTTTCTTGACAGAAAAATTCTCCCAAAATATTTCTCTCTACCGAAATTAAGAAAACACCATTCAATTTTGCGATTTCTCGCTCGTATTCATAAGTTTTTCTTCCCTTTCAATTTCCTATATGAATTCCCTGAAATAAATTATGAGAAAATTATTTTGAATTGTTTGTTTACTGATTTTTATAGATTTAATTCTGTTTGGATGAGTTTTTGAGAGAGAAATTTAATTCTCTACCGAAAACACAAATTTTTCTGCGTGATTTCTCCAAAGGTGAATCTTGTAACTAAAATTGAAATTTTTATGCATAAACATCACTAAGGGGGGGGCGATTCCTGCATGAATGATTTCTAAACTGATTTTTGATGTGTTTTGATGAAAAATATTGGATTAAATTATATTTCTGCATATTTCTGTGATGACCGAAAAGTTTTAGAAAACAAAGGAATTCAAGGTTTTGTGCTAGAACTTAGAAGTTGGAAAATTTTATTATTATCTAAACATGTGGCTACTGATTTGTATGTGAATGGATTCTAATATGATATTTGTTTTTCTGAATGAAAAATAATGATTTTAAACATGTGTTTGCATATTGCTGTAATGAACGGAAAGTGCAAAAACTCATGATTTTCATCCTAAGCGTTAAAACTTGAATTTTTTTTTTGTATAAATATTATATATGATTGTTGAATCATACATGATGATGTTCTAAAGTGATATTTGCTATGATTGAATGAAAAATAATGGTTTAAATCACCTATTTACATATTCCTATAATGGCTAGAAAATACCGAAAATAAGAAAAAATCATGTTTTTGCATCCTAAAACCCAAAATTTGAATTTTCATGTATGAAACATACCTATTGCTGTCAATTCATGCAGATTAATATTCTAAAATGATTTTTGTTATGTTTACATGAAAAATCTTGGTTCAAATCATATTTCTACATATTATTGTAATTGATGGAAAGTGCAAAAAGTAAGAAAAAATTTAGTTTTTCCTTTGATGATGCGTTCAGCCTACTATGGGATTTTTAACCCAATGTCTATAATTTTTATGTGATATATTTTGATGATTATTAACATGTATTTATGTATGATAAATGATAAAATTACATATTAGTTGAAGGTATGACCTTAGATAAGCTTAAAGGCATTTTGGTATACTTAAGGTATCTTAACCTTATATTGTGGTTAGAATGTGAATGTGATTGGGAAATATGGAAATAGATATTATGATGATTTGACAATGAATTAATGTTCTTGAATTGATGAAGAGATTGATCGAATGAATGGAACATAAGAGTTAAGCATGACATTTGAAAGGCTATCGATAAGTTGACATGTATGGATGTGTTAAGTATACTAAGATGATTATTAAAGTGATTTGATATTAAGATAATGATATTATGATGACCTTAGAAAGGTATTGACATGATTGTAATGTGTTTTCGTTTGGGCCTATAAGGGCTAAGTGTGCAAGACTTTTAAAGTCAACAAGATATGTGCAAATGAATGAGGTGCATTTATATGCGCAACTCTAAGTGTATGTGAATGTTATATGTGCATGGGGTAGTATGGGATAGGATAGCACCATGACTAAATAAATACTAAGTATTAAATTAAATATTATGTTAGAGTTTGAGGAGCTTTAGAAGTTCAAAAGTGCTACGTGTACTAGGAGCAAAGGAACCACAAGGTGAGTAAACATTATGATATTGTTACAAGTATAAGCTATCATGATATGTGTACCTTTGACATTCTTAAAACCTAAGTTCTTTCTATTCTAAAATGAAACCCTATGATTTCCTTGTTAAGCTTAGGTTGCCAAAGGACAATTTGTCTAAAACCATTTTTGATCATCTAATGATAATACCTTTATGATTATTGCCCTAACTTACATTCTTTCTAGAACTACACTATCATTGTATATTTTGTTCAAAAGTTAAACTGCCATCATTATTGTGATACATGTTATTGGTGCCTTAAATGTTATTGTTATATGTGATCACCATTAGCTCTAGCTATGGTACTTCTAACCCTTTATATAGAAATCCTCGTGCCGATGCAGGTAATCATTAGAACCTATATACACAGTCATAACCCAATGGATAGGGGTTGTGTATCCACCTCAGCTAGAAGGGCCGGTTCTAGCCATAGAGCTTGATCAGCTTCACGTTTCTTTATGTGATAGAAGTTGGAATTTGGTTTTAGGCCACCTCTCCTCTATGTGTTCAAGTGATCATGACAATAGTCTTCACTCTATGTTTTATGTGTTATATGTGTGATTTCTACAACCTTACTAAATTGCAACATTTGATTCATGAATGGTAAAACATGGACCATGTGTTATAAGCTATGGGTTTCCCTTTTAAAAAGTGATATGTGTTATTATATATGACATATTGTTTACTCATTGAGATCATCTATCTCACCCCTTTTTTTCCTTGTATGGTTCCAAGTGAGCAAATGTGAGGAGGCAAGGTGATGGCTCAAGCATTCTACTTTGCTTGGGGATTCCTTGTCAAAGTCATTAATAATACCATGTTATGAAGTATTGTCATTAGATGCTTCGGGAATATTTATTTTTGATGTTTATTTTAAGATGTTATTATTTATTAAGCTTCCAAGTGGATTATGATTATTATTTCCTTATGAATTATATGTGAAGTGTCTAATTATTGTCTTCCATAACTAAAGGTTTTCATATTATGTTTTAAATGAGTTATTGAATAAGGTTTGGTACTATCCTAGGCATGATTTGTATATGTGTCAATGGGTTCTACGGGCGTGGGTGACCTTATGTCTCCCCAAGTTCTAGGACCATCATGTCTCTGAAAATAGGATGTGACAGGATTGATAACGAATGAAGAATACAAGGCAGCTCATTCTTACGTTCTTCTAAATTGTGCCAAAGTTGCAGAATTCATCGAGTAATTTATAAAAATTATAAATATTAATCATAATAAGTTGCATTTAATCTTTTGACTAATATTAATTAATTTGTTTTCCATTTTTTGAGGCTTATATATTGAATTTCTAAAGCAAACTATCTCGAATATATCAAAAGATGATATAAACACAAAATTAGAGACAAAATTTGTTAAATAGTTCGAGTCATATGTAAGTTTAATTCAATAACACCACTTTTATAGTACGCTAAATTTTTCTTTTTGTCTTATGAATCATTGTCATAAATTAATTTTTTCATAAGCTCATGATCCAACGAATGGAATCACAAATCAATTCATTATTGATATTGTTAAGGGTTTACTATGGTATGTGAAGACTTATCCTGCTTACTTCATCAATGAGTATAAGTTTCTATGAGGCCTCACCTGAGCACTATCCTGATCCACTAAAAGGAATAAAAAATTCTCATTTTGGAGAAACATCACGATTGGAACCCACTATGAGTTCAAAAAATTATATTTTGTAAATTGTAATTTGCAAAAGGAGTTGCTACTTTAATTTTGTTTATTTTAGTTGGGAAAATTAAAGGAAAAACCCAATTTGATTGACACCAAAATTATACCATTTATCCTAAGGAAAAGCACTAGTCCTCAAATGACCAATGAGGACTTAAGGACTAGGTTTTGGTTAAAACAATATAAAAAAATTAGTTTGGATTAAGTACAAAATAACTTTTGTAAAAGAGGAGTTTTTATGTATACATGAACATATATAATATGATGCATGAAACAAATATTATTCATGCAATGCATGACAAATGCTAAACAATGACAATTACAAAATGCAAAAAAATAAAGGAAAACTACTTAAAATTATTACAAGTCAAAATATCAAAATTAGGGGTTCTTTCCTCTAGCCCTTATGGATTTTAGGAAAAGTACACATTTTCTAAATATAATTTAAATAGCTAAAGTAAGAAAAAGTAGTAAAACACTTGTAAGAGAACTAAAGTTTCAACTTTCATTTAAGAAAAACAATTTTGACCCAAAACTATGTGAAGAAGGTAATAGAGAGAAAAAGTTGTTAATTTTAGCGGAGTTGATGCCTTAAAGACGGTAAGCCTACGTGTCCTTTTGAATGGAAATCAAACCCTATGCAGTTTTTCCTTCTTGCGAAGGAGGAGTTTTTAAGTCATAGCCTTTATTATCATGTTTTGATTGATTTTAAGGGCTTAGGGATTTGTTAATTAGGTCAGATTTTAATTAACAAAAATTAGATCTTTTTAGATATAGTTATTGAAATTGGAATTGAAATGGAAAGAACTTTTACCTTTGGCTTTCAGTGGCAAGGAACATTGGGAGCGAGCTTGGCACCAAATCTAAGTCCCACCTTAGCTTGGAGATAGCATGAGTATTCCTTTTGAAAGAAGGACTCTTAAATAGCATGAACTCTTCTTAGAGGGACTTGGATCACACCTTTGTTTGAGTAACATGAATTTCCTTTGAAAGAAATAAGTTGAGTTGCACCTTTTCTTGATAAGAAAGCTTAGTAATAGGGTTTGAGGTGATTAGGAAGTTTATGAATAAGGTTTTATGTGATGGAGGAGGTTTTGGAATGGGGTTTAGAGATTTGGAGGTTTACAAAGAGGGTTTTCATGATTGGAAGGCTTAGGAATAGGGTTTAGAAAGCTTTAGGGAGAGTATAGAAGCATATAATTATGAGTGGAAGTTGTTAAGAGGTGTAAGGTATTTATAAGGGGAGTCTGGGGGCTTAAAACAATGATTTTTTTTTATGTGGGATTAGGAAAAAACATGCTGCGGCAGCACCCACTGTAGTAGCCTATTGGACGTTTGCAGCAACCGCCAGCCTGTGGATTGCCATACCTTGTTTTTTGGCCCTTTTTCATCTGTTCTTCATCTGATTTGAGCCCAGTTTCATTGTATGGGTTTGTAATCAAGTGCTAGTTGTCTGAAGGTGCAATTTTGAGGAAATTTATTTTTTCAACGAGCGCTACCCCACACTCTGCAGCTAGTGAGACCGTTGTACTGGCATTACATAGTGCACTAATCTTAGTAGGTATCAAGCTATGGTCGTATCCTAAGGGTGCAAATTTGAGGGTTCACAGTTTCATATTGAAAAATAGAGTTAGAGTAGTGCATCAGTTAATAGTGGGGTTTTTGTATAAAGGGATCAAACTACAGTGAGAATGCATTTGACTATTATGGTTGATTAATCAAGGTGCTACAATTGGAATATCCTGCACTTTTGATTAAGAGAATTATTTTGTTTAAGTACAAATGATTCGATTTAAAGCCAAATGTGGGAATGAAAGTGTACAAGAATTGTAATCTTGTTAAAATTAACCCCAAGCAGTGATTCAATAAATACAAACCACTTATATTACCTATGCAAGCTTGTTAGGTGTATTATGTTCCTTATTCGAGTCTACGACAAGATAAAGCTAGTTGGTGGGCTTTATATAAGATTAAAGCTAGATCAACTATAGAATTTGAGGAAGGGAATGGAATTAACACATCATCTGAAGAACCATTGAGGAAAGGAATGGAATTAACACATCATTTGAAGAACCATTCTAGGCTAGCGTTGTTAATAAGCCTTTACTTGAAGTTAATGATGACGAGCTTTTTACACCCTTAAATGATCCTGACAAGCCCTTTATTGAAATGTATAACAAAGATACGAATGACGATTAACGTGAACCCAAGTTTGATTCAAAATTTGAAACATCTGAGGAAAACATTACTGAAGATTATATCAAAGAATCTAATTTTGATTAATTGTATTTTCATTTACATGATAAAAAACATGTGTAAGTTTTAATTGTAGTTTTTTTAAGTGAATAAAATGTATGTGTGCATGTTAATTCTATGTTGGATTATAATTTAATGTTTGTAATAAATATGAAATTATCATTATATGTATAAGTATGTAATTAATTATCATAGATGGTGACGTATGCCACACTCCATTGGTGGTCCTATACATCTTGCGAAGCCATTTCAACCACTTGTATGTTCGTGTGTTCAAGTAGGACCACCATAGCTAGTTTAGGAGTTACAAACACCACATCCCTTATTGTTCTTATTCCTCCTGTTGCTACCTCATTTGCTTTATCCATTATCACTATCTCTATCCCTTCTTCTTATACTCCTGCTTCTGCACCTACTTCTACCCCTTCTTCTTATACTCATTCCACTTCTACACCTTCCTTTATCCTTGCTGCCTCTCATGCCACTACAGATAGACCATTATCATCACTAGCAATAGTAGATATTGATGATGATATTTTGTCTCCATAAAATGCGAAGAATAAGACTCGTGTCACTATGCTAAGAGAGAGGTATCTTTCTATTATTATTCATATTTTTAATTATATAAAATCCTAATTATTATATATGATAGTTCATTGTTTACAACTAACATTTAAAACCTTTTTCAGCATGCAGCTGATCAAGACTACACTGTTGATCTTACATAATTTTAGGAACAAGCTTGATCCATTTAGTGTCTATTGGAAGAATATGACTGTGGATATGAAGAAATTCTATTGGGAGAAGTTCAAGGCAAGTATAATAGTTATATTAAATCAAAATATTCATTTTGTTAATTATTAATTATTCTAATTTTTGCAAAAGCAATACTATTAGAGCTAGGTTTGTCAATGCCATTGTGAAGAAATCCTTCAATCAAAAGGCTGCAATATGGTATAAGGACTTCATCCACGATATAAAGAAGAAGGGGAAGTAGGAGAACTAAATTCCAAATGAAGTGTGGAAGAAGTGTGGTAAGCATTAGGCCTTCACCAAACACATCCAGCTCTCCTAGCAAACCTCAAAGAATAAGAAAATTGAGAAATATGGTCTAGCAAGTGGATCGTCTAAGCACACTGGAGGGTCTATATCGGCGGAGGAGCATGCCTGCCGAATGGTAAGTAATCTGAATTAATTTAAAGTTTTTAATTCATATTCTATTTTTTATTTAAGTTATTAATTAATTTATTAATTCTTTTATACTAATTATATTTCTTAACAAGGTTGCAATTTGGAAAGGGATGTTACTCCTTGGGAAGTCTTCCTACGCATACGTAAAAAGAAAGGGGATGGTAACATTTTCATCGACTAGAGAACCCTATGGAACAATGTAAGTTGTAATAATTTTTATGTTCAAAAAGTAAACTTTAAATGCAGGAGGATATTAATAACATTCATCAGCAGTTATCGCAGATGACCCTTGGATCCACTAAGCCTAGTCTAATAGATAAGGTCAAGTTATACTTTAGGGCTATCTGGGGTCAGGAGAAGGGTTGGGTCTATAGGATGGGTTTGGCTGCTTGAGTATACGATGAACATTCTAAGGGCCAGTTCCTCCTTTGCTCCACCATTGCCACCTACATCTAAGCAGATATAGTAAGAGATAGATAAACGAGTTGCAATGATGTAGTAGTAGATACAGGAGTAGGTGTAGCAGCATATACAACAATATATAAGCTTGTTGTTTTAACAGATGTGTCCTGGGGCACCTGTTTCTTAGTTTTAGGCTCCTGTTTTCCAGTTTTAGCCTCTTACTACTCAGTTATAGCCTTCTCCTATTCAATTCCAGCCTCCTCCTACTCATTTCTAGCCTCCTGCTCCTTAGTTCCAGCCTCCTGTTACTTTTCCACAAGTGTCTTGTTATCCTATCGATGATACTACTACTACTACTGATGGATATATTAGAGATCCGAAGGGTTCGAATGATGATGATGATGATGATGATGATGATGATGATGTGGAGCATCTTTATAGAATTTTTTTTTTAATATTAGTACAATTTTTTTGGCTACTAGTACTTATTTTGTACATATTTTGTTATATTTATATTATTATTTTATTTAGTATAAATTCCTTAATATTTAATTTTATTTTTCATTAATTTTATATTGCATTATAATAAAAAAATAATTTTTTATTTATTAAAATGAATATTTAATTTTTTTAAAAAAAATTATTACATACTTACTAATAGCTACCGACGATTTTTCATTGAAAAATTATTTTTAAATTTTTGTTCACTGATAGACACTGATGGATTATGCTTATTTAAATTATTTTTTATTTTATACTGCTGATGGTTACCAACAAAATAATATTATTTTATTATTTTTTTAATTTGCTTTTTTCGACGGTTACTAACCATTTTTGTGCTAGTAAATCATCAATAGAAGCATAATTCTATTGGTAAATATTTACCAATAATAGTTATAATGATAAATTTTTGTTGTCTCTAATTCATCGGTTACTCAAGTCACTAATGGATTTTCTTCTTTTACTGACAGTTTTGGCCATTAGTAAGGAGCTTTTTTTTTGGTAGTCTCACAAGATCCCAACCTACATATAAAGCCTGTCAAGTAGAAGCTGCAGAGAATGAAAGTAGAATATATCAAAGGGTATCATGACCAGTTGACTGACGTTCATGAAAAAAGAATTGATGCTCTATACAAAATTCAAAGTTATTAGCAAAGACTAGCCAGACACTTCAACAAGAAGATGGAAGATAGAGGTTTGCAAGAGGAAAAGAGATCAAAGCCTATGTTCATGATCCGAGAGGAAAGTTTCTACTGAATTAGGGTAGACCATCTATGCTTGATAAGATCTTATCCAGCAAAGGCGCTATCCTTATGGACGTGGATGAAAATTTATTCTCCCATCCTTACAACATGAATCAGTCAAAGTGATACTCCATCTGAAGATGACATCTGCATTTCATTTATATTTTCATGTATATGTAATTAGAACTACGTGAACATGATTCTCCCTAAAAGAAAATGACTGATAAAAAAATATGTAAAGGATACATAGGCAGCTTGGCTCAGATGCCGTCCAAATCATAATACCAAATATTTTGTTTGCATTCCATTCTCATTTCCTCTATGCCTAATACAACATTGAATCAATTTCTTTTGTCTAAGCAAAAAAAAAAATAGAAAGAAAGATCTTGCTAAGTTGAAAATCCGAAAGGGCAACTTAGTAGAAATTGAAGCAAAAATAAAAGATGTTTCATTTAATAGTGATCAAATTTTGCAAAATACAAACTTATCATTATAACAAAAAAGATAGTCTTTTCAATATTGCCTATAGCTTATCCTGTATCGTGTAGTCCTATTGACCTATAAGTGTCCTAAACAAAAGCAAAAGGGTCATGTCTAAAGTCATAGTCTGGCCAATCCTCCTTTTCCTCCTAATGTGCATATCTCTCATACCCTTGTCAGAATCAGAGTTTGCCATAATATCCTCAAATGATCACACCCCTCCCCCTCATCTCTATAGCTCCCTCCACTATAGTGGTAGAAGTACTAGCAAAACTCACCAAATTAGAAGCCCTCTCTTGAGCACTAGTGGTTCTAAAATTGCTCCCAGAAATCTTCCTATTTAGTGCAAAAACTGTAGTACACCTTTTCTGCCCTAACTATAGTAGTCTTTCTCCAAACCACCACTATAGAGTCACCTTATCTCCTCACTATAGTCATAATCTCCTCTGTTATCACCACCGTAGTTAGAGTCACTACTATAACTTGTGGTGTCGCACCTCTAATAGATCCCAGAGTCTTTATTTTTTTAGTCTCCCCTTTTATTTGTGTTACAATCCTCTTTTATAATCTTGCTAGTTGTGTCACCCTCTATTTCCCCCAATAGGGCAGCTTGGTGCTCTTTCAACTAGCCACACCACCTTCATTAACCACCTATCATACCTCTATTTGGTTCCAAGTGAAATCCCAAAATGAACAGCATGATAAACCCTCATCCAGCTACCCTTGATAGCTTTGGCAATAGGAGAGGTGATATGTGTAAACTCTAGGAAAGAAACGATTGGGGGTACATCCTGAGTCTATCCCATATGCCTTAAAGCCCTTATTCCCTAGCAGAAGGTCATTCAAGCCAAATGCAATAGGTGAACCACTCGACACTTATGGCCCTTTGTGATAAATCTGATCTCTTACCATTTGCAGTGCCAAAATATATCCTTTTGGACAAGCTACAAATAACCATCCTATCCAATATTTGACTAAGTCTCAATAGAGCATATATAGTACTGAAGAGCAGTATAAGCACCTCCTCCCAAAGGGGCCACCACTTGAAATTGATCGATCAGCCACACCAGTAAAACAACTGTCACATCCCCACTTTAAAGACATGATAGTCCTAAAACATGGGGAAACATAAGGTCATCCACGCTCATAGAACCCACTTATACTTATACAAATCATGCCTAGGATCGTACCAAACCTTATACAATAACTCATTTAAAACATTTATATGAAAACCTTTAGTTGCAAAAGACAATAATTAGATACTTCACATGTAATCCATATGAAAATAATATTTATAATCTAGTTGAAACCTTGATAAATAACATCTCTAAATAAATATCAAAAAAAAGAAATCCCAAAGCATCTAACGATAACCCTTCATAGCATAGTATTATTAAAGACTTGGACAAGGAATTCCCCAAGCAAAGTAGAATGCTTGAGCTATCACATTGCCTCCTCATTTTCTCACTTGGAACCATACAAGGGAGAAGGGGTGAGATAGATGATCTCAATGAATAAACAATATAGCATAGACATTAACATATATTCCTTTGAAAAGGAAACTCATAGCTTATACACATAGTTCATGATTTACAATAATCATCAAAATACATCACATAAAAACTATAGACATTGGGATAAAAATCCCAATGTAGGCTGAACACATCATTAAGGAAAAAACCTGAATTTTCTTACTTTCTGCACTTTCTGTCCATTATAGTAACATGCAGAAATATGGTTTAAGCAAATATTTTTCATGTAAACATAACAAAAATCATTTTAGAACATTAATTCATATGAATCAACAGTAATAGGTATAACATATATGTAACAACCCATATCTACCCTAGGAGTTTTAGTGATAAATTGTTTGGATTTAGGGTTATCGTGACAAACTGTGTGACTTTATGAAAATTCATGTGTGATGTGATTTATGGGTATGTGGCATGTTAAATTAATTTTAGTATGCCTAATATGAGTTATTATTATGAAATAAATGATTTATTTGAGGTGCATTAGTATAAAATAATTTATTTTATATAAAATGAATTTTCATGCAAAAAGGCAATTTTTATGCATAAAATAATTTTATGAGTATTTTAAAATAATTTTTAAATAAATGTTTTGGGGGAAATTTTACAAAAAATAATAAGAAAAAAATTTTATTTTTAATTATTTATAATCAGCCCCTAAATTAAATAAAAAATCCAAATACCCAAAAGCCCACTATACAAAAACACTCCTAACCTAGCTCATTAAGGATATTAGTGGAAATTGCACCTCCAAACCCTAGTATTTAATGTAAAATTCAGCTAGCACCATATTTCTAGAAGCCACCACTCTATTTTTCTACATTTTGATAGAAAGAATTCTCTCTACCTAAATTAGGAAAATACTTTTTAACTTTGCGATTTCTCACCCATATTCGTAAGTTTTTCTTTCTTTTCAATTTCCCATACGATATCTATGAAATAAATTATGAGAAAATTATTTTGAACTGGTTATTTATTAATTTCTATAGATTTAATTTAGTATGGGTGAGTTTTTGAAAGAGAAATTAATTTCTCTACTGAAAACATCAACCTTCCTACGCAATTTTGCCAAAGGTGAATCCTATAACTCAAAAATTGAAATTTTCAAACATAAAATCATAAGAGGAGGGGGGAGGGGGGGGGGCACCGCGAGTTGGGCAGCTATTGCATATTTAGATTCTAAACTAATTTTTAATGTGCTTAGATAAAAAATATTGAATTAAAACATATTTCTGCATATTACTATAATGACTGAAAAGTTTCAGAAAACAAGAAAATTCAAGGTTTTCGTGGTAGAACTTAAAAGTTGGAAAATTTTATACTTTCATGTGTATATGGCTATCCAATTGAGTATGATGGAGTTCTAAACTGATATTTGTTTTGTTTGGATGAAAAATAACGATTTAAACCATGTGTTTATATGTTACTGTAATGAACGAAAAGTGCGAAAACTCATGATTTTTACCCCAAACCTTAAAACTTAGAATTTTCATACATAATTATGATCTATGGCTGCTGATTCATACACATGGATGTCCTAAACTGATATTTGCTATAATTGAATGACAAAATAATGGTTCAAAACACCAGTTTATATATTATTGTAATGATCAAAAAATACCGAAAATAAGAAAGGTTCGTGGTTTTATATCATAAAACCTAAAATTGGGATTTTCATGTATATGTCATACCTATTGTTGCTTATTCATATCAATTAATGTTCTAAATTTATTTTTGTTGAGATTACATGAAAAATTTTGGTTCAAACCATGTTTCTACATATTATTGTAATAGACGAAAAGTGTGAAAAGTAAGAAAATTCATATGTTCTATTTAATGAAGTATTCAGCCATTGTTGGGATTTTTATCCCAACGTCTATAATTTTTATGTAGTATATTTTAATGATTATTAACATGTATGAATGAATGATAAATGGTTAAATTGCATATTCGTTGAAGGAATGACTCTAGACAAGGCTAGAGGCAATTTGGTATACTTAAGGTATCTTAACCTTATTTGTGATTAATACGTGAATGTGATTGGATACTATGGAAGTAGGTTGTATGATGAGTTAATAATGAATTAATGATCTTGAATTTATGAAGAGATTGATTGAAGAAATTTGTCATAAGAGATAAGCATGATGCTTGAAAGGTTATTTGTTAAGTTGACATAAATGGAAGTGTTAAGTGTCCTAAGATAATTGTTAAAGTGAATTGATATTAAGGTAATGATATTGTGTTGACCCTAGAAATATATTGACATAAATTATAATGTGTTTTCATATGGGCCTATAAAGGCTAAGTATACAGAATTTTAAAGTCAACATGTTATGTGTAAGTGATAAAGTGCACTTATATATGCAACTCTAAGCGTATGTGAATGTTATATGTGCATGGGGTAGTTATGGGATAGGATAGCATCATGATTAAATAAATACTAAGTATTGAATTAAATATTATGTTAGAGTTTAAGGAGTTTTTGAGGTTCAAAAAGTACTACGTGTACTAGGAGGGAAGGAACAACAAGGTGAGTAAACATTATGTTCAAGTTACAAGTACAGGTTATCATGTCATATGAACCTTTGATATCTTGAAACCCAAGTTCTTTTCTATTTTTAATTATGACTAAATGATTTTTTTGTGAGCTTGGGCTACCAAAGGACATTTGGTCCAAATCTATTTTGATTATTCAATGACACTAAAGTACCTTTGTGATTTGTTGCCTTAACTTAATTTTTTTTTAGAACCACACTATTATTTATCTTTTGTTCAATAAGCTAAATTGCTATTGCTATTGTGATACATGTTATTACTTTCTTAAGTGCTATTGTTATAAGTGATTACCATAAATATGAGTGAATTGAGCAAGAGTCTTCACTCACTTATGTAAATTCGAGTGAATTAAGCAGTGTCTCCACTCACGAGTGAATTGAGCAAGAGTCTTCACTCACTTATATGAATTCAAGTGAATTGAGAAGTGTCTTTACTCACGAGTGAATTGAGTAAGAGTATTCACTCACTTTTGTGAATTTGAGTGAATTGAGCAGTGTCTTCAGTTAAGAGTGAATTGAGCAAGAGTCTTCACTCACAAGTAATAAGTGTGATTTTCTACAAATCTTGTTAAATTGCAAACTTTGATTAATGAATTATAAAACATGAACTATGTGTTATAAGTTATGGGTTTCCTTTTTAAAAAGGATGTTATCGTATGTGCCATATTGTTTACTCATTGAGATCATCTATCTCACCCCTTTTTCTTTGTGTGGTTCTAGGTGAGTAGTATGAGAAGGTAAGGTGATGGCTTAAGGATCCTACTTTGCTTGGGGAATTCCTTGTCTAAGATAATTAGTTTAATATGTTATAAAGAGTTATCCTTAGATGCTCTGGGAATATTTATTTTTGGATGTTTATTTTGAAATGTTATCTTTCTAGGTTTTAATTGGATTTTAAATATTATTTCCTTATGGATTATATTTAAAATATATTTTAACTATGCTTCTGCAACATAAGGTTTTCTAAAAAAAAAAGAGTTCATTTAAGTTAATGTAAGAGGTCTTGGTACGATCCTAGGCAGTATTTGTATAAGTATAAGGGGGTTCTACGGGCGTGGGTGACCTTATGTCTCCCCATGCTCTAGGACTGTCATGTCTCTGAAAATAGGTTGTGATAAAGATGGTATCAGAGCTATAGGTTTATTCTTTATTGCCACTTGACCAATGTCAAGATGGTATCAAAGCTATAGTTTTTAAAAGTCTAGTTTAGACTTGTCTATATATTGGGTTAAATTAGTATAATCCTAGAGCATAGGAATTTTTCTGTCATATCATTTGCAGTCTATCACTAGCATAGTTCCACAAAATCCTAGTAGGTTTTAGTAATCCTTGTTATTATTGTGTGCCTTTTAATTTTCTCTTTAGATGACCAAGAAGATTACCCCTACTAGAGGACCATGACCTAGAGCACCGTGTGTGGCATGCAAGAAGACATGGTGAGTGATGTTCGAGATAGTCGTGCCTATGATCAACCTCAAGAAAAAGAAGACTCTTGCAATGCGAATGATGTTAATTGATTGCCTAGTGATTTAGTATGCATTTATTTCTTTATTTGCCTATGACATGACTAACTTATATATGATAGGGAAATTCATGATGTTATAAGTTATATGGTACATGATTATGATACAAGATACAAGCCATGACATGTGATATATGCTATGTGATATATTTTATATGATATGTGATGTGATATAATGTGATGTGTACTTATGTGAAATGCATGATAAGTATGATATGATGATAGGGTTAGCTGGGTTAGAAGGGGAGTTAGCACTAAATTCCCTTGTCATGATAGCAGAATGCCTCCTAAGAAGAAAGTTCGCATGACTGCCTAACCTATTAGGGCTAGTAAGGATGCGATATCGGACACTACTTCGAATGCTGCCCTTAGACCTGTTGTGAGGCCTCGCTCGAGCACCAGTCCGATCCACCGAGGAATCAAAATGCTCTACAGGAGAAACTTCACGATTGGAACTCGCTATGAGTTCAGAAAATTGATTTTTGTAATTTTAAAGTTGTGAAAGTGAGTCGCCACTTTAATTTATTTATTTTAATTGGGAAAATTAAAGAAAAACCCAAATTGATTGACTCCAAAAAATGATTTGATTTTATCCCAATGGAAAATGCAACAATCCGCAAGTGACCAAGGACGGCTCGGGGATCAGGTTTTGGTAATTACACAATTTGAGAAAATATAATTTTCTTTAGTTTGGCAAAAGTTTGCAAAATAACTCTTAAAAAGGAATTTTCGTATATGCATGAACAGGAATATAATGATGAATGAAATAGATATATATATGATGAAATGGAATGACAATTATAGACAAATAAGCAAAATAGATCTTACTTAACTATTACAAGATCAAAACAATTGAAATAACGAGGACCTTTCCTCTAACCCTTATAGTTACTAGGAAAAGCACACATTTCCCAAACTAAACTAATATAAAATTATAAATAAAAGATTGATATAAATAAATTAAAATAAAAAGAAAACAAGAATGTTGATAAAAAGATTTTGGAGTTGATGCCCTTCAGAATGGCAGCCTGCATATCCCATTGAATAGGAATCAAACCCCACGTAGTTCTTCCTTCTTACGAAGGAGGGGTTTTGGAAAAAGTATTGATTTAGTTTATTAATTTAATTTTGATTCTTAAATTAATAAATTTTAGATCTTTTCTGTTTTAGATCTAAATATAATTTTGGATCTGAATTTAGAATTTTGAGAATGGAAAAGAGATTATACCTTTGCTTTCCTTGACTTTCGAACGAATGGAACGAGCCTTGCTCCGGATCTCAACTCCACCTTGAATTCAAAAAAAACTTGGAATCTGAATCTAAAAAGCAACAAGAAGATTAGTATAAGAGAGAATTTCTGCCTTGGAATGTGTGTCAAATGAGCTTAAAAGAGGCTCTATTTATAGAGCTGCTAGGGGGGTGCTGGTGGTACGGACGGCGGTGCCAGCATGTCGCCGGTGACACGGGTGACACCGGTGACATGTTGGGCATCCGAGTGGCACGTTAAGTGTGCCGCCTTATTGCCAGTACAAATTCAGTGCTACCTATGGCAGCACGGCTGATGTGCGTGCCGCCGTCAGGAGTGCCGCCCAGAGCAGCGACGCGCCTCTTGTGTGCTGGTCGGCTGGTTCGACCTGTTTCCTACTTTTTCGTCCATTTTGGGTCCATTTCAGTTCGAATTCAAGCTCAGTTTGATCTCATGGGTTCATAACTGAAAGACAGTCGACTGAAGGTGTAATTTTGAGGGTTCACAGCTGCCCCCTTTATCTGATTTGGCCAGACAGAGGCCGAATCTGATAAGTGTGAACCAAAAGGCTCAGGACATCATTATGAGCATTTTGAATATCCCTTTCAATATTGGGAGTTGTGTAAGAGCTTCATGTCTGATTTTTGGCTATTCTGACTCTGTTTGGACTATTTTCCAATTTTCAAGCTATTTTTGAATTTTCAATTTTTTTGTAATTCTCAGAGATTCTGAACTCCAATCCAAACCCCGTCTACTTTGGGAGATGGATAAAAATCATGTGGATTCACTGCTTCAGATGGAACTGGATTTTGATTTAAAATGAGCCTGTTATGGCAAAATCACGTGAATTGGACCTGCGAATCAAAAAAGTTAAAAGATGTTATGAGGGAGGGCCCACCTCTACTCCTATATAAACCTTCATTCCTTCACATTCTTCATAAGCTCATTTTCACTCTCTCTCTTCTCTCTCTTTTTAGTTTTCACTTTTCTCTCTAAATATCTTTTTTTCTTTCTCTCTCTTTTTTTACTCTCTCAATATGGAAGCCTTCACTCAGCCAGCAATGGGTGCTCAGGACCCAGAGACGTTTGCTGAAGGAGCCAAATCGCCATGTCAGCTACATTGGATCTCTTCAAGTATGCTTTCCTTTCCCTACACAGTCAGTAAGAATTTCGATAACTATCAATAATAATAATTCTTTTTTTGCAAAAATTACAAAGAGTACAACTGAGGCCTAGGGGAGGCTATAGTGTCATGGAGCTAGTCTGTATTTATCTAAATAATCAAGAGGCTATTCATCTACACCTCAAGCCATCTGGCTTGCTTGGGTGGCTGGAGCTAGACATCAAGCAGCCGGTTAATACCATTGTGATCCGGGCACTCGCAGAGCACTGGTGGGATACTACCAACACATTCCACCTTTCTTGTGGTGACATGACAGTCACTCCCCTCAAGTGGAGCATGCTTACTGGTATGCATTTCAGATCTCGTCCTCTCGAGTTTTATTCTTTATGGATCAAGCGCTCTTCTATAGAGATGACCGCTTTGATTGGGGCTGATCCTCCTCGTGGGAACCTTAATGTCCCACATTCCTGGCTTCATCAGGCCTTGATGACCATGGGTCAAACTCCAGGTCAGTATGGTGTTGATCAGGGTGCTAGACTTTGTGCCTTGATTGTCTTGAGCTGTACCTTTCTGCATAATAATAAGGACAGCATTAATTTAAATATCCTGCGATCATTGGAGAATCTGAATGAGATCGGTGAGTTTGACTGGGGAGGTGTAGCCCTTTGTGCTATGTATCAGGAGTTATGCAACATTTCCCGTGGCACACTTTGCAGCCATGGTGGTACCTTCATTGTGCTCGAGGTGAGTATTATACTTTGGAATTCTTTGATCTGATCTTTGCCTAGTGACTAACAAAATTCTATTTCCTGCAGTACTGGGCTTATGAGCACTTTTCGATGCTGGCTCTGCCACTGAGAGAGACTACTGCTATTGACCCTCCCTACGGACATATTTGGAGGGCATCCAATAGAAATTCCTTCATAGGGCTGTCATTTGATCATTGTAGATAGATCTTTGCTACTTTGACCGCAGATCAGGTATTCCTTTGTTGATCTTAACCTAAATCTTACTATTTAATGAGTACTGCTTATATTACAACCCGTTTGCAAGTGAGATGGTCGCCCTTTACCAGGTTCGCAGAGCGGATTCCTGACTGGCTCAGGCCTAGTATGGACTTGTCCCCTTGTCGACTTTTGCTCCATTATGAGTCTTTGAGGATGTTCTACTTGGGGGAGAGAGTGAGGGCACAAGTTACAGGAGGAGAGAGAGTTGTGCCATAGCTCCCTCCGACAGACATGAGGTATGGGCTAGCTATCCTGGGAGAGGATAGTTGGGCTGCCGGAGTTTCTTGTCTTGATTACTTGTTGCCTGATCTAAGTTCTATGAGGCTTCCTTGATGCGGGGCACACCTTCCTTGGATAGATTACGGGGACCGTCACATCGGGGATCTAGCTCAGTGACTTCCTGAGGTCCTCCCTCCAGAGCTGGGAGTTTCATCTCTCCATAGGCCGATAGTACCATTTCGGTTGGCAGTATGGGTCCTAGGGTTAGACCTTTAGGTGTTATAGCTAGCCCCTCAGGTTTTACAGCTGATCCTTCTGAGATTAGTCCTTCAGGGGCTAGTGGCTCAGCTCCAGCCCCAGCTCTGGATGCTTTAGTAGGAGGTCCGACTGATCTGGTTCCCTTGCCTACTGGTCTTATCTATTTGCCAGCTCATCTCGATTATATTTCTTGTGACGGCCGATCACGATGTTACCATCTTTCTGATGATTGACCAGCCTTCTTCCCTACTATCCCTGAGACTGTTACAGAGGTAAAAAAAAATTTTTGCATAGCTAGCCCTTTGTCTGCCTTATAGTGATTCTCATATGTTTTCCTTTCTTCTCCAGGTTCCCATGGAGTTCCTTCGCTATCGTTACGATCTCTTAGGCTGATATGCATTTGTTTTGAGCTCCTTTCTGCATGACAGAGAGTTATCAGAGGATAGTCATGAGGATGAGATGTCTAGGCGAGGACGCTGCAGACCTAGGCATGGTCGTTAGCGACCTGTTTTGTCAGCTTTTGCTTTTCATGTATACATGTACTGAGGATGATGTACTCTTTTAGATGTATGCATGATATTTTAGATATATGCACTTTTTATGCTTATGTGACATCTTGGATGTATGATATGTATGACTTATGCATGTTTTGAATGAAATGAGTTCATGTATGGATGTAGATATTCAGCTGAATAGGATTCCATTGGGCTATTCCTTATGTTTTTCTCTCATTTTTGCTCCGATTTTGAGAAAAATGACTTATTTTAAGCCTGAAATTTTGAGAAATCATTGTAAAAACTATTGGAGGAAAAAAGGCACAAGGAGGTAGAGGAATGGTGGGCGGCACGGCGGCACGATTTTTGTGCCGCCGCCTCAAGTGGCATAGTTTTCATGTCGCCGCTACCACGGCACGATTGGCGTACTGCCGTACCAAGTGGCATGACTAGCGTGCCGCCAGTAGTAGATCTAGAAGGCAGAATTTCACCTATTTAACCAGATTTTGTCCATTTCCCAGTCTATACCATCGATTTTTGAGCTCCAAAAGTCATTTTTTATCATATTTTTGCTTTCCATCAATTATATTATTTTTATTCCTTACAATGGAGCCCTATTTTAGCCATGTAATGTTCTTATGGTGCAAGAACCTTACCAAAGTGGAGAGAATTAACCTGGGAAAGTATGAGGTAAGTGCTATGCCCACCTTAAGAGGCATAAAAATTGATTGGGAATTTCTGCGCACATGCACTTTTGGGATCCGACTGCCCATGTCTTCAGATTTGGGGCATCTATGGAGGAGATGTGTCCTACATTTGAGGAGTTTTCTGTGTTGCTTAGATATGATCCAGAAGCTATACTGGCTACTCCTGTTGAGAAAGTAGGATATTTCAACTCTTTCAAGGGACTTTTTGACTTAAGTACAGAGGTTGCTAGTCCCATGGTAGTGGATGATTAGGTAGATCTGACTACTGTGATAGCAGAATTCCATGATCCTAAGGATTTTGAGGATGATGGGTGGTTTCATTTGAGAATGCGGGCTCTATCTTTTTGTCTAACTGCCAGATATATTTTTGTGAGCCCTACTAGTTAGAGGGATGCCAGAGTTACTAAGCTGATTTTGCAAAAGGAGGAAGGAAGATCTATTATAGCTATAGTGCTGGCTGAGACCATTATGAGTTTGGACAGGTCTTGCACTTCTGATGGGCCATGGTCAATTAGCCCTATTATTCTTCAGGTTGAATTCTGACTTTTGAATTTCATTTTAATTGCTTTCTGCATTTTCTTATGCTTATCTTTTTTGCACTTCTTCAAATTTGGCTAAGAGATTATCCCCGGATAGTGGGAACTCCCACCAAAGTGGTTTATTCGACTTCCTGGTATAGGACCCGGACCATTGTGATTAAACAAAATTCAGAGAAAGAGTGGAAAAAATGCTTGATGGAGCTGGATTCTGATGACCTGCTATGGAAGTGTGAATGGTACAAGATCAGAAGTTTCATGACCATGAGCTTTGGCTATAAGATGGTCTACCTGCTGGGGTTGAGGATGGTGACATTTTACCAAGCTACTAGGGTTATGTGCCAAATGGGACACAGTTAGGGCGTGCCCCCAGATGGTGCTCTATTTAAATATGTTCTGATTACTAAGACCATTGCTCGAGCTATCATAAATGGATGGGTAAGGGGTTTTCATGCTATTCGCCCTACTGACCAAGGTGGTAAGTCCTTACAGTATATTGACTGGTGAATAGCCAACTCGTGGAAATCAGAGAAGGCTAGAAGGGCTACTATTCTTGAGGAGATAGAGGAAGAGTCATGATTATTGTTTTAGTTTAGGACAAATTTTGATTATGTCTTTATTTTCTTTTGATGTTCCAAAAATTTAAATGAGACAAATAAAACATAATTTTTTTGTTTATCTCTTTTGTTGCTCTAATTTTTGCCTAAGCCGCCCTTTTAGATTTTCAACTTAGCGAGCTTGTTTTCATTTTTTCCATTATATATTTTTGTAACACAATTAAGAGCCGAGTGAATGTGAAATGAAAACTTTGTTGATGAATTGGACCGAACCCGCAAGGGCTGCCTACGTATCTCCTTATAATGATTCATGATTTTTATTCTTTTTCCTCTTTATGGTGAATCAGGTCCACGTAGTTCTCACTTTGAGGAAAAATGTGAATGATGAGCATGATTTCACAATGATTGCAAAAGCTATGCATGAATTACAAGGATGCTTATGCAAAGTATCTCTTGAGTTGATCTAGATTGCATGGGCTAGCAAATTCTATCCCATCCAAGTCCGTCAGGATTGCTGCTCCACCAAATAAGATCTTTTTGATCACAAATGGACCGCTCCAGTTAGGTTTGAATTTTCCCCTTGGATTATGAATAGGTGCCCTTATTTCTTTCAAGACAAGGTGACCCTCTTGTAATCCTTTGTCGCTGACTCTCTTATTGAAGTGCCTAGCCAGTTTCTGTTGATAACCTTGCATCTAATATAATGCATCCATTCGCTTTTCATCGATAGCCATAAGTTGGTTATGGTAGCCTTTCGCCCATTCCACTTCGTCCAACTGACTCTCCCTCAGAATGCGAGCTGACTTGACTTCTACCTCGATTGGCAGGATGGCTTCCATCTCGTACACCAAAGAGTAAGGTGTAGCACCGGTTGGAGTATGTACTGTTGTTCTGTATCCCCATAAGGCATATGACAAATGTAGGTGCCAATCTTTATGGTTGTTAGCCATCTTTTGCAGTATATTCTTAAGAGTCTTATTTGCAACTTCAACTGCATCATTTGTTCGAGGTCTGTATGGAGAAGACTTGTGGTGTTGAATTTTCTCCTTCTTCAATAGCTGAGTAACCTCCTTTTGAAAGTGAGATCCATTATCAATGATGATCTCAAAAGGGACCCTGTACCTACAAAGGATGTTGGTATGAATAAACTGGGCTACTCATTTGGAATGAAGTATCTGGTAAGGTGCAGCTTCAACCCATTTGGAGAAATAATCAATAGCCACCAAAATGAATTTATGCTTGTCGGAAGACTTTGGGCTTATCTTGCCAATGACGTCCAGGCCCCAAGTTGCAAATGGCCAAGGCGTGGTGATAGGAGATAGAGGTACAGGAGGTTTCTTTTGAAGTTTGGCGTAGATCTGACACTTATGGCACTTCTTAATATATCTTGCACAATCTTGATTCATAGTAAGCTAGAATAATCCTGATTCATGATCTTGCGGGCTAGAGCAATTTTGTTCATGTGTGGACCTTCGTTACCACCATGCATCCGTTCCATGATCTGTTGGGCTTCTATTTTAGTGACACATCTCAAATGGATGTTATCCCAAACCCATTTATAAAGTACTTCCCCATTTGGAATGAAACTCTTGGACAACTGTCTTAAAGTTTTCTTTTATGTTTTAGAGGCCCTTTTAGGATAGAGTCCATTCTTAATGTAATTGAAGATATCCCAAAACCATGGTTTGCTATCAACCGCTTGAATATTCAAATAATGAGTTACGCAACCTGGCTCATGCTTAACTTCAATTATAACAGGTCTGATTATGAAGCCGTCGCTTATATCAAGCATTGAGGCGAGTGTTGCCAAAGCATCAGCAAATCTGTTCTTCATCCTTGGAAGATAATGGAAAGACAGTTCAAGGAAATTAGTTGCTAGTTCATTTAGGCGTTTATGATAAGGAACCAAATGCTCTTCTCTGATCTTCCACTTCCCCAAGGCTTCGGAAACTATCAGATTCGAATCCCTATAAATCTCAAGGCATTTGATTATGAGCCTTATTGCTGCCTCAAGACTGCAGATGCATGCCTCATACTCTGCTTCATTATTTGTCACCTCGAAGTTTAGTTTGATGGCTATGGGTAGGTTCTCCCCACTCGATGAAATGAACATAATGCTGGTACCATACCCTTTGTTGTTGGATGCCCCATCAAAATAGAGCTTCCAAACTGCACTGTCGATTGTTAGGATGTCTTCATTAGGAAATTCAGGCTCGACCCAATGATCATCTACTGGATCTGCAGCTAATTAATCAGCCATTATGCTACCCTTAACTGCTTTTCGTTGTACATATTTCAGATCATAAGCAGCTAATACAGCCATCCACTTTGCCGTCTTACTGTCAAGAACTGGCTTCTCCATAAGGAATTTCAAAGGGCTCCTGTCAGCAAGAACATGAGTTGTAAAAGAGCAAAGGTAGTGTTGTAGCTTGTGACAGACCCATACCAAAGCAAGACATAGTTTTCTGTAAAATTGTACTTGAACTCATAAGATGGCATCTTTTTGCTCAAGTAATAGATGGCATTTTCCTTGCTGGAGTCAGGAGCATTTTCAACAAGCATTGCCCCATTGCTTCATCGGTTATAGATAGATAAAGCAACAAAGGTTTTCCAAACCTTGGTGGCTACAGTACCGGTGAGTTTAGTAAGTATTGCTTGATCTGGTCAAAGCTTTCTGACAGTTAACATTCCATTGCTTGAAGGCTCCTTTTCTAAGTAGCTTGTAGATAGGCCCACATACATCAACCAACTGATTGATGAATTGACTAATGTATTATAGCCGTCCAAGGAAACCTCTGATCTTCTTTTCTGTTTTTGGAGGTGGCATTTCTAGAATTGCCTTTGATTTAGCAGGGTCCACTTCTGTACGCTTCTTGCTGACCATATGGCCTAAGAATACTCCAGATGAGGCTCCGAAGACACATTTGGCAGGATTGAGCTTGAGATTGTACTGGCGAAGTCTAAGGAAGAATCACCTTAGTGCCTCTAAATATTCTTCGGTAGTGGTGCCTTTTATTACCATGTCATCTACATAAACTTCAATTTCTTTATGCATCATGTCATGGAAAATAGTAGTTGCCATCCTCTAGTATGTTGCCCCGGCATTTTTAAGCCCAAATGGCATAACTCGATAGCAATAGGTGCCCCATTCAGTAATAAATGTTGTCTTCTCTTTGTCAGAAGGATAAACCATTATTTGATTATATCCTGCAGCCAGGTCGGTTATGAAAACTAATTCAGAACCTGCCATGCGGTCTACCAACAGATCAATGTGAGGCAAGGGAAAATCATCCTTAGGACAGGCTTTATTTAGATCCCTGTAATCCACACACATTTTGACTTTACCATCTTTCTTGGGAACCGGCACAATGTTAGCAAGCCAGGATGGATAGTTGATGGGCTCAATAAAGTTGTGGTCTAGTAGCTTGGTAAATTTCTTCTTTAATTGGTGTAGACCATTCCGTCTTAAGTCTTCTCAATTTCTGCTTGACGAGCTTAGCACCTGGGTAAACTGAGATTTTATGAACTGCTATGCTTGGATCCAACCCTGTCATGTCTTTCAGTTGCCATGCAAAACAGTCTTGAAATTCTCTGACCATCTTCTTAATACAATCCCTGTTTATGCATGCAGATGCAATGAATGTAATTTTTGGTATGTCATGAGTGCTAGCATTAATGGGCTCTTTAACTGTGTCGTCTTTTATTTCATTTATTTCATTTTTACTTGATGTCTCATTTAAGTTAGATTTAAAAGTTGGAACATCAAAGAAAAATGGAGACACAGGATCATAAGAGGAAAGAGTAGACTCTTTATTGAATTCAAATGGGGATATGTCCTAAATTACATCAAACTGAAAAGTTAGACCCTTAAGGTCAGTTACATCATTATCAATAGAAAAAATAAAAGAGATAGACTCAGATTCAAAAGATGAGTCTATCTCAGACTGAGACTCTGATTCAGATTAGGATTCTGGTATAGATTCTGGTTCAGATTCTGGTTTAGTAAGGTAAAAGGGGCTCTCCTCAAAAGACCAATTTTGCAGCTCAGTCTCGGTGGGCTGGATTAAGGTGAAAGGGTTAGTTTTCTCCTCCTTAATAGTGAGCATGAACACTTCATCAAAAAGACTAGACTCCATATTCTCTTCCCAATCTTGACTAAGCATGTAGATTGGTTCACAGTCTTCTATCTTAAGCCTAACATCAAAAAAGATTTCAAACCCGGGGATCAGTTTTTCGATAATAGGGCAGACCCAAGGCTTAGGAAAGTTACAGTAAGGAACTGTGTTGCCTTCCTTTACAAAATACCCATTTAAAGTTTTGAAGTAAGGGCGCATGGGCCAGTCATAAACCTCACCTCTTTTAAGGGTAGCTGTTCTGTCTTTAGCCCGATTTTCCATTTCTACAAGATCCTCATCAGTGGGCTTATACCCTAGCCCAAATGGTGGCATTGTGACTAGATAGTCCAAGAAAGACTTCACGCCCTGTTGACTCCTTCCCAAACCTAAACTAGGAAAGTAATTCATTTTGCAGAGCATGTTAGCAACAGCAATATTCTCGAAGGGGTCAAAATCAAATGAAATGAATTCTTTACCCTCTTCACCCTCAATGTATTGAATGAAGGAGAAACCAAAGAGTGGATAAGTGGATAGCTCAAGCTGAGTCTCAAGAATGGGAACAGAGCTTGGGATATCTAGTCTTCCATGCATGTCCCCTTTAACAGTCACAACCCTATTTCTAAAAGGAAACTTGACTTTCTGGTGTACAGAGGAAGGGATAGCCTTTGCTTGATAGATCCAGGGCCTTTCAAGTAACAAGTTAAAACATGAAGGTACATCAATCACTTGAAATGGTATGGTGAAAGATGTTGGCCCAATGGTCACATTGATGATAGCCACCCCGAGGACTTTCCTCTTGATATCATTATACGCCCTTACTATCTTATTTGAAGGGGTAAAATCAGTAACCTCCAGTCCCAAGTAGCTTGCCACCTTCAAAGAGCACACATTTAAGGCTAAACCATTATCAATTAGAACCATCAGCATAGTCTTTCCCCGAGTTACCACTGTAATGTAAAGGGCATTATTGTGGCTAGAGTCCCCTTCTGGAATGTCAGTTTCTCCAAAAGTGATAGAAGCAATAAGGTTTTCTGGTGTGATGTCAATTGGAGCCTGGCACTGATTCAATGCCTTGTAAAGAGCTTGGCGGTGAGGATATGAGGACTAAGGACTAGATCAAACTCCAAATTGAGATGTTGGCTTGTGTTTTCTTGAGTTGTTTGAGAATGAGATATTCATCTGGTTCAAGAATCCCTTTCAATTTGTTGGCAAGTGTAGGAATGGGTTGAATAGGTTGAGTGTTTGGACTTGGTTGGTTCTGGATGATTCTGCCACTTTTGGTGATGGCATCAATTTCCTCAACTAGGTTAGTGAGGTCCAGGACACAGAAATAATCAGGATTTGACTCAATCAAGGAGACAGGGTCAACTCCCTTGTGATTATTTATGGTATTGACTGTGTGGTTGGGTAAAGGGTTGGTAATGATATTGGGTCGGGCTTTTAGTGGTATCAGGTCATTGGAATTAATAAGGTCCTGAATTCTATGTCTAAGGGCCTTGCACGCATCTGTTTTGTGCCCAGGTCCTTAATATTAATCACACCTCTCGTTTGGGTTGTAAGTTTTTGGCAGTGGATTGGGGACTAGTTTTGGCTCAAGAAGTTTCACCATGTTTCCCTCAAGCAACTTCTTTAGGATAATACTCATAGGTAGACCCCCTAGATCATAAAACTGCCTCCTTTCAATCCTGATAGGCTTCTTGATAGTCAGAGCATTAACTTCCCCCCTTTCTGATTCATTGAATAAGTCACATTACCCTGATGAGTGGGCTTTTTATACCTTGACCCTGATGTGGTCTCTTCTTTAATTTGACCATTCTGAATCAATTCTTAATTTTTGAAGCAGTAGCAATAAGGGCTTTGAAGGAAGGTAAGTATTAAGTCTGTAGCCTTTCTTGGTAAACTGGCAAAAGATTCTTGACAATTATGTCAATTTGTTCATTTTCAGGAGGCCGATTTACCATCTAAGAAGCCTTTTTCCTCCACCTCATGAGGAACAAAGAAAAGGATTCCTTTGCATACTACTTGGTGGTCTTGAGGTCTCTTCTTGTTACATTGACCTCGATGTTGTAATGATACTATTGGACAAAGATATTGCAAATGTCATCCCAGGTCCATTTTTTGGCGACATCCAAGTCTACAAACCATTTCACAGCTGTACCGGTTAGTGACTGTTGAAATAATTGGGCTAGGGGTTTGTTATCCACACCCAATGGATGCATGGTTCTCACATATACTTTGAGGTGGGTCTTAGGGCAGGTAGTCCCGTCAAACTTGTCAAACTCAGGCATCCTGAATTTGGAAGGATCTCTTGCATTAAGGAACAAGCTTAAGGACCCCGTATCAACCAGATCCTCTTTCTTCTACATACCCAACAACATCTTCTCCATGCGCTCCATTTTTTCCATGCAAGCCTTTATCTCAAGATTAACTTTCTTTCCTTGGAAAGAATCCGCAGGTTGAGAAGTGAAAGCAGAGGTAAGATTTGTTGGTGAGTTGTTTTTGAAGAACTCCAGTGATGGGATTGGCAATGGTGGAATGATGTTGGTGTTTGTAAGTTCTTTGTCTCTAGATTCAACTCTAGAAGTGGATCCATAGATAGGATAAAAGGCAGGTTTTGGGTCAGCTTTGAATGATTTTAGGTCAGTTGGATTTTGGGCCAGGAGGTCTGTTCCAACATGGCACAGACATCCTCCATGATAGCCCTCCTTTGGGCCTTTAGCATGTCTTGGAAGAGGACCTCTTACCTCTTCATTATGGTTTCTTGGTGTTCCAAAAGCTTGGCAAAAAGTTCATCAAAGATCTCATCAACTATGGTGGTAGTGGTCTCATCTTTAGCAATAAACATCTTGTCAACCTTTGGATAAAGAGATAAAGCTGGGTCAGTTTCTAGCTTAGATATGGAATAAAGATCATGGAACATATCAGTTTTTTATTGGGACCATAAATTGACATGGGTTTATGATTGGGATTAGCAGTGTTTGAGTGAGATTAAAACTCTCCAAATTGTAAGGTCTATGCATGCATGCATGAATGCATGAATAGAAAAGGTTTCATGATAATGACATACTAAGTTCTAGTATTATGGTATATACAATCCTAAAGGAAGGTTCTATGAGCCATTACATGAAAGGGTTAGGGTGGTTTAAAGGGAAGTCATCACACTAAAGATGCGATATACCTAACCACATGTGAGACAAGGAGCCTTGCGTGGGTCCAATGGTACATGCATACTTGTTACACCTCTAAAAGGATTAGAGGATACGTCATGGGCTGGATGATTTCACTATCAACAAGCATACCTAAAGAAGGTTGCCCACTCGATGTTACTTTCTATCCTTTATTTTCCTAGGAAGCTAGGGTTTTTTGACAAGGGGTCCGATGTAGTGATGCATTAAAGAGTTATTTTTCTTTTAAAGCCAAACTCGGTATTTTACCAAAAGTAATCCACTTTATCTTTTATTTGAAAAAGATTTTAGTTCCCCAATGGAGTAGCCAACTGTGAGGCCTCGCCCGAGCACCCGTTCGATCTGTCGAGGAATCGAAAATCTCTTCGGGAGAAACTCCACGATTGGAACTCGCTGTGAGTTCAGAAAATTGATTTTTGTAATTTGGAAGTTGTGAAAGTGAGTCGCCACTTTAATTTATTTATTTTAATTGGGAAAATTAAAGAAAAACCAAATTGATTTACTCCAAAAAATGATTTGATTTTATCCCAATGGAAAATGCACCAATCCACAAGTGACCAAGAAGGGCTCAGGGATCAGGTTTTGGTAATTACACAATTTTAAAAAATATAATTTTCTTTAGTTTGGCAAAAGTTTGCAAAATAACTCTTAAAAGGGAATTTTCGTGTATGCATGAACAGGAATATAACGATGAATGAAACAGATATATATATATGATGACATGGAATGACAATTATAGACAAACAAACAAAATAGATCTTACTTAACTATTACAAGATCAAAACAATTGAAATAAAGAGGATATTTCTTCTAGCCTTTATGGGTACTAGGAAAAGCACACATTCCCCAAACTAAACTAATATAAAATTATAATTAAAAGATTAATATAAATAAATTAAAATAAAAAGAAAACAAGAATGTTGGTAAAAAGATTTTGGAGTTGATGCCCTTTATAATGGCAGCCTGCGTATCCCATCGAATAGGAATCAAACCCCACATAGTTCTTCCTTCTTACGAAGGAGGGGTTTTGGAAAAAGTGTTGATTTAGTTTATTAATTTAATTCTAATTCTTAAATTAATAAATTTTAGATCTTTTTTGTTTTAGATCTAAATATAATTCTAGATCTGAATTTAGAATTTTGAGAATGGAAAAGAGATTATACCTTTGCTTTCTTTGACTTTTGAATGAATGGAATGAGCCTTGCTCCTGATCTCAACTCCACCTTAAATTCAAAAAAAAACTTGGAATCTGAATCTAAAAAGCAACAAGAAGATTAGTATAAGAGAGAATTTCTACCTTGGAGTCAAATGAGCTTGAAGAAGGCTCTATTTATAGAGCTGCTGGGGGGTGCCGGCGGTACGAACGATGGCGCCAGTATGTCGTTGGCGACACGAGCGGCACTGGCAACATACCGGGCATTCGGGTGGCACGTTAAGCATGCCACCTTACCATCAGCACAAATTTAGTGCCACCTATGGCAGCACTGCTGAATGCATGCTGCCTAGAGCAGCGACACGCCTCTCATGCGCTGGCCAGCTGGTTCAACCTGTTTCCTGCTTTTTCATCCATTTTGGGTCCATTTTAGTTCCAATTCAAGCTCGGTTTGATCCTGTGGGTTTGTAACTGAAAGATGGTTGACTAAAGGTGTAATTTTGAGGGTTCACACCTGCAAGGTTACAAGAGAGACCTAATTCATGGGCACTAACCATGGGCTCTAGTGAGCAAGCATTTTCATAAGAGGTGCAAGCTATGAGCAAGGAAATGAGAGACTTGCACAAGGAATTGGAAGAGCTGCAAGCTCAAAGGTGAGAAGTGCCACTAATACAAGAAAAGAATGGAGTTTCACCTCTTACGGTAGTGGCACCTGCACGGAGGGAAACAAAGAGACTGCCTTATGAAGGGATGACTGTCTCAAAATTCAAGAAGCTGGAACCACCTACCTTCTATGGTGAGGAGGGTGATGACCCACATGAGTTCTTAGATGAGGTGGACAAGCTAGTCCATCAATTGTCATGTTCATATGCTTGAGTGATTAAGTTGGTAGAACTCTAACTCAAGAAGGAGGCTTGGTACTAATATGAGAGAAATATTGAGGAACGACTGTATGGAACAGACCCACCTACGTGGGCATAATTCAAGCAAGAGATGATGGACTAGTTCTTGCTTGAAGGAGAAAGGCAAGATAGGGTGATTCAGTTTGAGTATGCTAAGGAGTTTAATCGACTTGGCAGGTTCATTGTCAATATCATCCCTACCAAAGCCAGCCTCATTAATCGTTTCCTGAGAGGATTAGTTACACCACTATTTAACTCCTTAGTAGTGACTAAATTCTTGACCTTGGCTAAGCTGATAAACAAGGCCAAGATAATGGAAAAGAGATATAAAATTGAGAGGGAACGTGATCAGAAAGGTAGGCATAAGAATAAGGGCCATGGAGGCCAGTATAAAGGAGTAAGAGGTCCAGGAAAGGAATCATTGCCAACAACCACAACACTTAGGAAAAGCGATGGTCAATCAAAGCAGTTTCCTACTTATTGCCATTATGGTCAAAAACATTCTAGGGTTTGCCAAAAGGCCTCTAGCTCATGTTTGAGGTGTGGACAAATGAATCACTTCATCAAGGATTGCCCTCAGATAAGGAACTTGGGAAAAGAGGCCTCGACACCTCCACCACCTGGACCATCTCAACCTTAAGAGTAAGGAGCCAAGAGTATGAGACACAACTGAGACTCTCTCTAGTAGTAGGTAACTGTTATACTAGTGGCATAGGAGTTATATGACATGAATGATATTATATGACTAATTAGTTGGTTGGCTTGGGTTTGATCTTCTATTGCTTAAGAGATGATTGACTTTTAAATATGATAAAAGAACCCATTACACTATAGGTTATGTGTTATATGATTAGGATACATCGTAAATGCTTTGATATATGATACATGCTATGTGATATATGTCCTGTGATGTGATATTATATGATGGGTGCTCATGTTAAAGGCATGCTAAGTATGATAATTTGATAGTGGGGTTAGGTGGAGTAAAAGGAGAAGTGGAGTAAGTTTTTATCCAATTTAGATTAATGATTAATAAGTATAATGTTATGAATTATGAAATTCTTACATGTAACAATGGTTTTAATATAAGAAATATATAGAGTTATTAAATGATAATTATGATTGAGACCATAAGAAGAGAATTGATACTTAGTAATGATCAGTAGGAGAATGAAATAAATTAGTTACATTATATATACATAAGTTTACAATGTGAGGTAGGTGAAGTATATGTTTAAGGACTATGAGGTGAACATTGATGGATGAAAACTTCCTATGGAGTTGTTAGAACTTAGTATCCTAGGATTTGATGTGATCTTAGAAATGGATTGGCTATATGAGTACAGAGCTTATATTGACTGTAGAGAAAAAGCAAATAGAATTCCAAACTAAGGATGGGGAGAAATTTGTATATCAAGGAGATACCTATGATTAAGGTACACTAGCAAAATCATGGAATGGATAAGTATACTTAGGAAGTTGAGGAAGGGATGTGGCAGAAGCATCCCTAATTTTTTTCAAGAACATATGAGTAAGTATTGAAATTCGAGGATGAATTTCCTTTAAGAGGGCGAGACATAAAAGGATAAGTCTTCTCAGACTTGTAATGATGATAAAAGGATATGTATGATGCTACACAGTTTTGAAAATTTAATAATTTTGAATATACCCAAAAGGGATTTGAGTCCTCTGAATGAGAAATATTTTAAGGCATTAGATATAATAATGTTTAATTAAGTTTACTGGAAAATTTGGTAGTGATCTTTAGTACAGAAATAATTTTTTTTTAGATAATCTAGAATGACATAGATTTGGAAAGATATAAGAGTTACATAGACATCTCATTGAATAGCAATAGTATTAGAAGGTTTATTATTTTAATATGGATAAGTTAAATGATTAGGAATGTGAAGTAAGCAAGATGTAAGTGGAAAACCTAAAGTGAGATGATATTATGAGCTGAAGGTATAAAAATTACAAGGCATTAGGTAATTAGTCGTGATAATGATGTATATATTATATAGAAAGAGAGTAAGTCTAAAATGGTTATGAGAAGTTTATTTGGGATTATAAATCAATAGAATGCAAGTTTGTCTAGGATATGATATATATAGGAACGTTTGCTAAGTTTAAATATGTTTTAATTGATAGATGATGGGAGTGTAGAAATTGTAATGTTAGCAAGGCATTAAATATGAAAGTATTTATTGAGGTTATAATAAATTCAGTAAAAATTATTAATATGCAAAGAGAATTATCGAATATCAATTGGAGTTATTAATTTGGAATTTATCTGTTGGATTCTTATATGACTAATGAGATAAATAATGAATGGAAGTGGTGATTAAGGTATTAGTATAAATGTTAATAATAATAGAGATAGAAGGAAAAGAAATATCTGGGATTATATTCATTGAAGGTGAAATTAAAGGGTCTATTACTTTTTTTAAGGTTAAGGGATACAAAATTATTAAGGATTAGTTAAGATTTCTTTGAATAAGAGATTAACATAGGTGTAGCTTAAGCTAAAGATTTATCAATGTGATTTTTGATAGATTGTGAGTATGTGCCTTACTGTATTCGATATATTAATTATAGTTAGATATTGTGCTTAAGTGGCGCAGCAGAAGCATGGCAGAGAAGTTAAGCAGAGTGTGTTATGCTGTTAGATTTGAAAATTTGAGGACAAATTTCTTTTAAGAGGGGGAGAATGAAACAACCCACATCTACCCTAGGAGTTTTAGTGACAAATTGTTTGGATTTACAGTTATTGTGACAAACTGTGTGACTTTATGAAAATTCATGTGTGATGTGATTTATGGGTATGTGGCATGTTAAATTAATTTTAGTATGCTTAATAAGATTTATTATAATGAAATAAATGATTTATTTGAGGTGCATTAACATAAAATAATTTATTTTATAAAAAATAAATTTTCATGCAAAAATACAATTTTTATGCATAAAATAACTTTATGAGTATTTTAAAATAATTTTTAAATAAATGTTTTGGGGGAAATTTTGCAGAAAATAATAATAAATATATTTTATTTTTAATTACCTATAACCAACCCATAAATTAATTAAAAAGCCCAAATACCTAAAAACTCACTGCACTAAAACACTTATAACTTAGCTCATTAAGGGTATTAGTGGAAATTGAACCCCAAACCCTAGTATTTAATGTAAAATTTGGCTAGAACTATATTTCTAGCAGCCACCACTCTATTTTTCTGTATTTTGACAGAAAAAAATTCTCTCAAAACCCCAAAGCACAAAAAGCGCGAAAACTCATGATTTTTACCTTAAACCTTAAAACTTGGAATTTTCATACATAATTATGATCTATGGCTGCTAATTCATACATATGGATGTCCTAAACTAATATTTTCAATGATTCAATGAAAAATAATGGTTTAGAACACTAGTTTATATATTACTGTAATGATCGGAAAATACCAAAAACAAGAAAGGTTCATGGTTTTATATCCTAAAACCTAAAATTAGGATTTTCATGTATATGTCACACCGATTGTTGCCGATTCATATAGATTGATGTTCTAAAATGATTTTTGTTGTGATTACATGAAAAATCTTAGTTCAAACCATGTTTCTACAAATTATTGTAAAAGACGGAAAGTGCGAAAAGTAAGAAAATTCAGATTTCCTCTTTAATGGAGTATTTGGCTATTGTTGGAATTTTTATTCCAATGTCTATAATTTTTATGTAGTGTATTTTAATAATTATTGACATGTATGAATGAATGATAAATGGTTAAATTGCATGTTGGTTAAAGGAATGACTCTAGACAAGGCTGGAGGGAATTTAGTATACTTAAAGTATTTTAACCTTATGTTGTGATTAATATGTGAATGTGATTGGATAATATGGAAGTAGATTATATGATGAGTTAATAATGAAATAATGATCTTCAATTTATGAAGAGATTTATTGAAGGAATTGCTCATAAGAGATAAGCATGATGCTTGAAAGGTTATTTGTTAAGTTGACATAAATGGAAGTGTTAAATGTACTCAGATAATTGTTAAAGTGAATTCATATTAAGGTAATGATATTATGTTGACCTTAGAAATGTACTGACATGAATTATAATGTGTTTTCATATAGACCTATAAAGGCTAAGTGTAAAAGACTTTTAAAGTCAATATATTATGTGTAAGTGATCAAGTGCACTTATATATGCAATTCTAAGAGTATGTGAATGTCATATGTGCATGGGATAGTTATGGGATAGGATAGCATCATGATTAAATAAATACTAAGTATTGAATTAAATATTATGTTAGAGTTTGAGGAGTTTTTTAGGTTCAAAAGGGCTACGTGTACTAGGAGCGAAGGAACCACAAGGTGAGTAAACATTATGTTCAAGTTACAAGTACAAGTTATCATGTCATATGAACCTTTGATATCTTGAAACCCAAGTTCTTTTCTATTTTTAATTATGACTAAATGATTTCTTTGTAAGCTTGGGTTGCCAAAGGATATTTGGTCCAAATCTATTTTAGTTATTCAATGACACTAGAGTACCTTTGTGATTTGTTTCCTTACCTTACTTTCTTTCTGGAACCACACTGTTATTTATCTTTTGTTCAATAAGCTAAATTGCTATTGCTATTGTGATACATGTTATTGCTTTTTTAAGTGCTATTGTTATAAGTGATTACTATAAATATGAGTGAATTGAGCAAGAGTCTTTACATACTTATGTAAAATCATGTGAATTGAGCAGTGTCTTCATTCATGAGAGAATTAAGCAAGAGTCCTCACTCACTTATGTAAATTTGAGTGAATTGAGTAGTGTCTTCACTCACGAGTGAATTGAGCAAGAGTCTTCACTCACTTATGTGAATTCAAGTGAATTGAGCAGTGTCTTTAGTCAAGAGTGAATTGAGCAAGAGTCTTCACTCACAAGTAATAAGTGTGATTTTCTACAAACCTTGTTAAATTACAAACTTTGATTCATGAATTGTAAAACATGAACTATGTGTTATAAGCTATGGGGTTCCTTTTTAAAAAGGGATATATGATATTGTATGTGCCATATTGTTTACTCATTGAGATGATTTATCTCACACCTTTTTCTTTGTGTGGTTCCAAGTGAGTAGTTTGAGGATGCAAGGCAATGGCTTAAGCATCTTACTTTGCTTAGGGAATTCCTTATCCAAGATAGTTAGTTTAATATGTTATGAAGAGTTATCCTTAGATGCTCTGGTAATATTTATTTTTGGATATTTATTTTGAAATGTTATCTTTTGAGGTTTTAATTGAATTTTAAATATTATTTCCTTATGGATTATGTTTAAAGTATATTTTAACTATACTTCCGCAACTTAAAGTTTTCTAAAAAAAAAAAAGTTTATTTAAGTTAATGTAAGAGGTTTTGGTAAGATCCTAGGCAGTATTTGTATAAATATAAGGGGATTCTATGGGCATGGGTGGCTTTATTTCTCCCCATGCTCTAGGACCATCATGTCTCTGAAAATGGAATGTGACAATATACATGAAAATTTCAATTTTTGGTTTTAGGATGCAAAACCATGTGTTTTCTTATTTATGGTACTTTCTGATTGTTACAGTAATATGTAAACAGGTGTTTTAAACCATTATTTTTCATTCAATCATAACAAAAGTCAGTTTAGAACACCATCATACAAAAATCAGCAGCCACATTCATATGTAATCTTAGAATTTCCAACTTTTTAGTTCTAGAATAAAAACCTTGAATTTCATTATTTTCTGAAAATTTTCGGTCATTACAGTAAGATGCAAAAATGTGATTTAATTCAATATTTTTCATCTAAACACATAAAAAAAATTAGTTTAGAATATAATAATGTAGAAATCTGCCCCCCTCATTGAATTTATGTTTGAAAATTTTAAATTTTGAGTTGTAGGATTCAGCTTTGAAGAAATCGCGTAGAGAAGTTGGTGTTTTCGGTAGAGAAATTAATTTCTCTTTCAAAACTCACCCAAACTACATTAAATCTGTAGAAATCAGTCAATACCCAATTCAAAATAATTTTCTCATAATTTATTTCATAGAAATCAGATAAGAAATTGAAAAGAAGGAAAAACTTATGAATATGGTCAAGAAATTGCAAAGTTGAAGTTTTTTGTGAATTTCAGTAGAGAGAATAATTTTGGGAGAATGTTTCTGCCAAAATAATGAAATAACAAAGTGTGGCTGCTAAATTCAAGGGTTGGCCAAAATTTAGTGTTTAAATGTAGGGTTTTGGACATTTTCCCATATTACCCTTAATGAGGTAGATTAGGAGTGTTTTAGTACAATAGGCTTTTACGTATTTAGGCTTTTTATTTAATTTATGAGCTGATTGTAGGTAATTAAAATAAAATATTTGTTTGTATTATTTTCTATAAAGTTTTCCTTGAAACATTTATTTAAAAATTGTTTTAAAATACTCATAAAATTATTTTATGCTTAAAAATTGCCTTTTTGCATGAAAATTCATTTTATGTAAAATAAATTATTTTATACTAATGCACTTCATGTAAATCATTTATTTCATAATAATAACTCATATTATGCATATTAAAATTAATTTAACATGCCACATACTCATCAATTACATAGCACATAAATTCCCATAAAAGCACACACTTAACCTTAATAGTTCTAAGTCTAGCAAATTGTCGGGAAAATTTCTAAGATCAGTGTGAGTTGTTAAAACAACCCAAAACCTAAAAATAGACACCCACAAAATGCCCCTAGCAAAAAGGGTAAGAATGGATAAATTTTCCTCACCTGGAAATGATTAGAGAAATAGACCAACTCTCTAAACCCTAAATGAAATAGTCGAGACTCATCAATGTCTCTTCCAATACAACTCCAACTATAAAGTAGCACTGCTTCATTTGCAATACCGATCCTATCACCCGAGCATCTCCCAGTTGACGAATTCGAGAAATAAATACCCAGTTGTCAAGCAGAAAATCAAGGCCCTCATCTTGAGCCTGTCCCTCCTTATATCTTTCTAGTCATTGGGATCATGGAAATCCTTAATCATAGCAGTGAAATTTGACGAATTTGGCTTCCAACATCCTGAGAGAAGTCCAAAACTCCTAAAAATTTAGAAATGCCAAATTTTGATATATGGTACCACTAGAGTTACCTTCGAGTTATAGCCTAGCCATAACATTGGACTTCTCAAAAGTGCTGCACAACCCCTCTATACCTACACCAAACCTAAAACCCAAAAGGCCTCAGAAAATCCCAATCCATATGAACTCCTCTCAATGCCACTATAGTAACTATTATATACCAACCCAAGTTGATTTTCTTAACTTCGTTGAGTTTCTTCATCCACAAATGCATATAGTGGCTGAAATACAGCTTCTTTGGACACAAAAGTCATATGAAAAATTGCATTCACAAAGCAAACTCGTGAATCCACCATCTTGCATCCATTATAGGATCATTACAAATCATCCATGGCATAGAAGTTAAACAAAAGCTCTATGAATCTTGAAACATGCATATATAAACATGCATCATTTGTGTACCAACATCTATGCATAAAAAAGCATCCATAGTTATGCACTATCATACATAAGCCAAGTTAATGGCCTCTCTTTTTTTGTATCTACCAAATGTCATTCGCCAAATGATATCAAGCTAGAGATGGTCACCCCCATCCAATATACGATCACACTCCATTCAATGGACCACTTTATAAGTTCGCCAAGCATGATCCTAGATCATCTGTGGGAGAAAGCAATAATCAGTTTTACTAATGATCATTTCAAAAAGTAGAAGGTAGGCCTTATCAGAGGGCATCACCTTCATTTTCACCAAGGATAATTTCTAAAAGTCAAAAGGCAATATCTCATAAAGGGTATACCCTTCAAGTCATCATTGCCTTTGCTTCTCATTAGAGCCATCACCTTCAAGTCGTTAAGTCATCTATAAAGTTACCTTCCTAGTTGAAGTAGCTAAATGATCTTTATCCCTCATCAGTGATGCATTAGTCAAATGCTCATTACATCAGGTCAAATAAGCCCCTCTCTACTTTCAAAGATCCACCAAGTCAAGTGGTAGTCCTACAAAATCTAACCAACAAAAGTGTGGCTTCTAGAGTCTCATTAATTCTAGAAAAGTTTCTTTAAGCCTTCTAAAGGGCCTAATCCTTCACATTCAAAAGTCTAAGTTTCATCGGCGCAACTAAAATCTTTTCAGAATCTCTCTAGCTAACTTGCCATTGGTCGAGGCTCTCCTTTTACCAAAATCTTATCAGAATCTTTTGAGCTGACTCTCCATAGGCCGAGGCTCTCTGACCAAAGTCTTTTTAGAATCTCTCAAATCAACATGTTATAGGCCAAGGCTCCCCTCTTATCAAAACCTTTTGAGCTGAGTTGCCATAGACTGAGGCTCTCCTCTTACCAAAATTTTATGAGAATCTCTTGAGCCAACTTGCCATAAGTCAAGGCTCTCATTTCACTAAATTATCTTATCCAAAATCTATCAACACCTATAAATATCTAGAAATGGTCACCTAAACATCTCTGTTGTTCATTTTTTCCACCTCTTTCACCCATAAATGTCTAGAAATGATTACCTAGATATCTTCTTGGCTCTTTATTCTTCCTCTTTTTCCCAAAATACATCAGTTTCACCCATAAATGTCTAGAAACAGTCACTTAGACATCCATGCAGTTCCTTTCCCATCCCTTTTATTTTGAGTCAATCATGTCTTTCACCCAAAAACATCTAAATCCTCACTTAGACATCAATCTGGTTCCATTTTCCATCCTCATTCATCCTAAAGTCAACCATATCTTTCGCCTAAAAATATATAGATAGTGACACTTTTATCCACTTTTCTTATCCAAAATTTATTTGAATTCTTCATCCTGAAATGTCTAATCTAGATGTCCCTCTAGTTCCTTTCCCCACATTTTTATTATAATCAACTATATTCATCAATTCACCCAAAAAATCTAGCCACCACCTTAGATATCCCTTTAGTTCCTTTCTCACTTTCATTTATCAATCACACTATTCACCCATAAATGTTTAGGAATGACTGCTTAAACATCCCAGTGGTTCTTTTTGTCATCTACCTTTATCTCAAAATCAAAACCACTTCTCTCACCTAAACATGTTCAAACACTGACTTAGACATCCCTTTGGTTACTTGTACCATCCCTTCTCTCGAGTTCACTATCATTAGAATCGCCTGACAAATAAGACAATTATGATGAAAGGGTAGCTATAAGCACTCAATTTTATCATCCATTAATTAGTTAATTAATTCTTTTAATTAATTAATTAATCTCTTCAAAAATCCAATCCTTTGGTGTCAATAAAACTGAATTTCGGTCCGACAAAACCCTCCACCCAATTCACACAAAGGTATAAACACTTTTTCTCACCATGCAACCCCCAAATCAAATCAAACCAAATCAATGAATATGTAAATGGCTTCACTTAATCATGGAATGAACTACATGGGTTTTGATCCCCAGTCAATGAGATATATAGGCAAGTTTGAAATTAAATCCAAACCGCAAATCTAAATCCCAATCAATCCACTATTCCCTTTTATTTTCCAATGTAATTAATGTATTTGGTTGATTTAATTATTTTGGAATTAAGGAGCAATTATGTGGTTCCCCTAGAATATATATATACATATACATATGTGGTTCTCCTTAATTTGTGGATGGTTTTACTTAAATGCTCTTTTAACTTTCCTCACATCCATAATTATACCACGCATTCATATTATACTATGCTCATGCATTTTAGTTGTCATTTAATGTCTTTTATTCATGAAATTAATTTTTCTAAGTCATATTAAACTTAAGAGTCAAATTTAGATTATTGTTAGAGGGTATACTTTAGAACGATGTATAAGTTATGTAAATGTAAAACATTATCCCTAAATGGCAATAAAATATATGTTTATAAATGAAATTGTTCTATTGTATTAAATATATATTTGAAGTCCATAAGTATTTTTCAAAAGAGAATCTATTCTCAAGTGTTAATAATATGGATGGCATATTGCTCTTAAACAAATACTTTAAAATGATCATGGTCATAGGATTAATGATTGGGCATCATTAATTTCGAAATTCCATCACCTCTATTTATAATATATAATCAGTATGTGATACTTATGATTATAGAGACAGTGAGCATTATATTGTTTGACGAATGTTGTCGATATAAACATATGGATATTCATATGATGAATGATCGAACTATGATGTTAGATAATGATGACATGGAGTTTTATTACTGGTCAATAAATCATCATCTAGGTCATAATAGTATATATAGTCCTTTGACTTGAGGAACATTGTATCTCATTCATCGGTAGTTGGAATTTATTACTACTTACATACTAATGCTATTCAAGTGTTGGTATATGGTATGTGATAGTTCTAACTAGTTATGAATAGAGGTAAATGATCACCAAGAGAGAATTCATTAACTTAAATAAACAAGGAAGAAATCCTATGTTTTCTGATTATTCTTGATAATCAAATACTTGGCCAAGGTAGTAAAGATTCACTAGAAAGGATTTCTAGTAGGAATCGATTTTATCAAGAATTAGAATTAAGATATAGATAAATGATTGAAGCATATTAGAGTTTGACAAATCTATGACCCTAGCTGAGATTAGGATTTCATAATAAAGGGATTTTAGTGTACATTAATTATGATCAATGGTCTATGATATGAATAAGTAATAAAACACTCATATTCATTCTATTTAGGTAGTCATGATATGCTATACTAGGTGTCACTCATGACTTATGGGACTAAGGGTGAAATAGGGATTTCACATTAGTAGAGAAAAGTGTTTTCTTAATTCTATTACTAATTAGACATGAATCTAGAAAGTCACACACCCAAAAGTATTCACCTTCAAAGGATAAAAGGTTTACCATAATAATTAATTAAAGTGTTTAATTAATTGATTAATGGTAAAAGGATTGAACTTGTAATTAAATTTACAAAGACCCTAGCATATCTTGAAGTTTAAATCCAAAATGATTTCTTATTAATTAAATCCTAATTTATATATGATATAAATGACAAGGATTAAAGTAATTAAAGCTATGGATGAGTTAAAAGAATTGATATTGAGCTTTGGACTAAACTCTAAATGGCCTAAACCCATTTATAAAATGGAGAGGCAATTTAAGGGTTAGAAATTTTCTCCAACCCTAAAGCCCATATGATGGATTTAGGGGTTAGAGAAAGTGTACCAAGATCAAAATAGTCTTTCAACTACTTAAGGCTTAACAAAAATTATCATAAACCATAAAGAGTAAATTGGTCTTTTCCATTTAAGATTAAAGTAAAAAGCAAAATAAATATCTTATTTATTCCCTAATTAACAACATAGTGGTTGGCTATTTAAAATACAAATGATGTTGTTAATTGAAGAATGCTTTATGCATATCTTTTCTATTGAGAAGTCTAAGTAACTAAGTTTTGAGAGAAGAGAAAGATAAGAAAAGTTCTTCAATTTTCTTATTCTTCATTTCTTATTCTTTGTTCTCTGTGAAATAACGAAGGTTTCTTTTGTTAAAAAGATACATCCATGACAATTAGAAGAAATCAAATCATCAAGGATTTATCTTAGAAGATCTTGTATTCAATTGGGCTACCAAGAGAGAGAATCAAGGACATCTAAACAAATCAAAGTGAGCCTTAGAGGTGGAGCTTAGTGTGGACTATCTAGAGGCTCAACATTTAGGGAGTTTTTGGAGAGGAAAGAAGAATTGAAGTTCATACGCTTCAAGAGGTAATATGATTACCATTTGATCTTCTTTCTTTCTTATATGTTTTACACATTAATTAGATGATTGGATGAATGTTTATTGGACCCATTTGGGTGTAAGTGAAATTTTAAATTGTTTGAAATTTCACCCACCATGTTGCTTTCACTTAATTTGCGCCTAATATTCCTTCAATTATTTGGCAAAAAACCTAGTCCTCGAGCTCAACTTGGTTTGAAGGCTAGTGATTTTATCCTTGGATAAATTAATTAACTAAAATTAATAAATTAGAGCCATTAATATGTTTTTCCCTTAATTTTCCTATTTTAAAAATAAATTAGGGTGACAACTCCCAAATCCTTTTTAAAATCCAAAATCAAAATTTTGAACTATATTTGTTCCAATCGTAAATGCAGAAATTCATTCCATAACCTTCTTAAAAATCGTCCGCCTTTGCTTAAGGTAATTCCCTGAGCAAGGGAGGGACATTTGGGCAAGTTCTCACACTAATATGCAAAATGTGCCTTGTAGTTCTTCTATGCTTATAATTTTGTTTTGACTCTTTGAGTACATATAATTATAGTATTACTGCAAAATTAGTTTAGTTTCATAACTAGATTGCATTGTGTTCCTTCAACAATTGGCTTTGTTTTTTTTCTATTGCATCCAATAATATTTTGTGATTTATCTGCTATATCTTTCATTCAAGGAATTTTGGTGCTACTTTATTTTCAACCTCATTTTTGTGCTTCTTTAGTTTTTAGACTTATTACTGATGTATTTGATGTTTTTCATTAGGTCAGGTATTGATGTGATCTTATTCTTTTTTAAGGTAAGATTCAATTAGTATTATTGACTATAATGCTCAGTCTTTTATATAATGCAATGGCTCTTTATTGCCATGATGTTGAAGGCAATGGTGTCAAAACTTGATTTAATATATTAATGTAATAGATGCAGCAGTTGTTCTTAATGGGGTGTATGTTAACAATAATTTTCAGTTGAATCCATGAAACATTGCTAATATTTAGATGAGATGCCAATTGAAAAATTCATTTGTCAATTTGTGTGATTGATGACCAAATAATGGTTTTCCCCAACATGCATAGTTTGGCCTACCTAAGGTTTGGCTTTTGGATGAGGATTTCTTTCAATTGGTCATTGATTCAAGTTTAATTAATGGCTAATTAAAGAATTGTATGATTAATTTCATATTGAAAGCATGAATTAGGGTTTTCCCCAAATTGGATGGTTATGCCAAGTATGAACTTATGAATTAGGGTTTTATAATTAAAATTGATTATTAATTGTGTAATTAGATATTTTAATTACATGAATTGAGCTTCAATTTGACTAGTTGAGGTATAAATGAATATTTCCCCAATTTAGAAATTTTGACCAAGTATGAACTAATGACCCTATCATTGAGTACTTAAATTGAGTGTCTAATAATGTAATTGTAATAACCCACACTAACCCTAGGAGTTTTGTGACAAAATTGCTTGATTGCGAACTATTATGACAAAGTATGTGCTTTCATGAAAATTTATATGCTATGTGATTGATGAGTAAGTGGCATGCTAGATTAATTATAGTATGCATAATGTGAATTTTGGATATCAAATAGGTGATTTATGTGAAGTACAAAAGCATAAAATAATTTATTGCATACAAAGTGAGTTTTCATGCACAGAGTGATTTTTAAGCATAAAATAATTTTTATAAGGATTTTCAAAATATTTTTAATTAAATATTTTTGGAGCGATTTCAATGAAAATAAAAAGCAAAATATTTTATTTTTAATTATTTATAATCAGCCCATAAATTAGATTAAAGACCCAACTCACCAAAAGCCCAACACACTAAAACAATCCTAACCTAGCTCATTAATGGCAAACTTATAATTTTGCACCAAAACCCTAAACTTAACCTAATATTTAGCCCCTTTGTTTTGTGGCAGCCTCCATTCTATTATTCATCATATTTTTTAGAATTTTCCCTCAAAAATTCTTTCTCAACCGAAATTTACACAGTGCCTCCAAACCTTGCAATTTTGTGATCGTCTTCATAAGTTTTTCTCTTCTTTCAAGCTACTATTTGATTTTTATGAAACTAATCATAAGTAATCCATATGGGGCTATATATTTACTATTTTTCTTCTTATTAAATTTAGCCTAGGTTTTTTTTTTTTTTAAGGAAAAATAGATTTCCAACCGTAAACACAACTCTTACTTTACAAATCCATTAAAGGTGAACCCTAAAACCTAAAAGTTGAAATTTTCATGCATATGATCATTAGGGGTGGGGGGGTGTAATTTCTGCATTTTTATATTCTAAATTGATTTTTGTTATATTTATATGAAAAATATTGGTTTAAATCATATATTTGCATATTACTATAATGATCGAAATGTACGAAAAGCAAGAAAATCCATGGTTTCCATGGTTATGTGGTCCCGGCATACCTTGGGATTTTGATCCCAAAGCCTATAATTTTTGTATGATATATTTTAATGATTGTTAATATGTATATATGAATGATACATAATACAATTGCATATTGGTTAAAGGAGTAGCTCTAGGAAACACCTAGGGTGTTTCGGCCTACTTAGGGTTTCCAAACCCTAATTGTCATGTTTAATTAATATGTATACATGATTAAGTGACATGTGAATTAGGCTTTTATGATGTGTTAATTGAGAATTAATGACCTTAAATTGACTATGAGATTGATTGTATGATTTGGTTAAAGGAGACAAGTAAGACTCTTTTAAGGTTTACTTGTTAAATTGATATATATGGAAAATATTAAGTGTACCAAGCTAGAAGTTGAATTGAATTGATATTAAGATTATAATATATTGTGTTTGGCTTTAGAAAAGTCTTAGTATGAATTATTATTTGATTTCATATGAGTCTAAGAAGGCAAAGTATGTAAGACTTAAAAGTCAACATGTTATGTGCAAGTGATGAGTGCACTTCTAAGTGCAACTCCAAATATATATGAATGATTTATGTGCATGGAGTAGTTATGGAATAGGATAGCATGATGTTAAGCAAATGCTAATTATTGAATTATAATGTTATGTTAAAGCTTGAGGATTATTAGAGGTGCAAAGGCTACAGACATTAGGAGCTAAGGAACCACAAGGTGAGCAAACATTATGTTCATGTTTCAAGTATAAGTTATCATGATATTGAACCTTTGAAATTCTTGAAACCCAAGTTCCTTTTTATTATCAATTCTAATTATATGATTGCTTTATTAAGGTTGGGTTGTCAAAGGACAATTCGTCTGAAACTATTATTGTTTATTAAATGAAATGAAAGAACCTTCGTGAATGTTGCCTTACCTTACATTTGGTAGCAGTATGTGCCCTAAGAGCCATATAATTATTATGTAATAGTAGATATTAATTCCTAATGGCATAATAAATATATTTATAATATGAATATGTTTCATATTATTGAATATAATACTTAAGTATTTGTAAGAGGATGTATTATTAAGTGTTGAGAATATGGGAGACAAATCACTCTTATACAAATATTTTAAATATGATCATGGTGATAAGATTAATGACTAGGCATCATTAATTCCAAAAGACTATCATCTCTGTTTGTTTTCTATAATTAGTATGTGATACAGATGATTATAGGGGCAGTGAGTCTCATACTGCTTGACATATGATGTCGGTATAAACACGTGGATATTCATAGGATGAATAGTCAAACTATGACATTAGATAATAATAATATGGGGTTTTAATATTTGTCAATTATTTATCATCTAAGTCATAATAGTGCATATAATCCTTTGACTTGAGGGATACTATATCTCATACATTAGTGGTTAAAATTTATTACTGCTTATATAGATGTACTATTCATGTACAGATATATGGCATGTGATAGTTCTAATTTATTATGTGTGGAGGTAAGTGATTGCCAAGATAGATTTCATTACCTCAAGTAAATGAGGTTAAGATCCTATGCTATCTAGTTATTCTTGATACTTAAGTTCTTGGCCAAGATAGTGAGATTCACTAGAAAGAGTTTCTAGTAGGAATCTAATCTCATCAAAAGTTAGAACCAAGATAAGGACAAAGAATCAAGGCATATTAGGGTTTGACATAAACCATTACCCTAGCTGAGATTGGGATCTTTAATGAAGGGATTTTAGTGCATGATAATTTATAATCGATGGTCTATATGATGTTTAAAGTTATCAACTATAAACATTTATTTCTAATTAGGTAGTTGTGATATGGAATGTTGGCTGTCACTCACAACTTATGGGACTAAGTGTGAAGTGGGGATTTCAAATTAGTAGAGAAAAATGTTTTCTCATTTCCATTGCTGATTATACATAAACCTAGAAAGTCACACACCTAATAGTGATCACCTTCCAAGTGTAAAAGGTTTACCATAATAATTAATTAAAGTGTTTAATTAATTGATTAATGGTAAAATGATTAAACATATATTTATATTTACAAAGACCCTAGTATGTCCTATGTTTGATCTATAAAGGTTTCTATTCAATTAAATCTTAATTTGTATATGATGCAAATGAGAAAGATTAAATTGAAAATGGTTTGGACTAAATCAAAGACTTAATTTTAAGCTTAGTGCAAACCCTTAACACATGAGATGTGGCCTAAACCCATATATGATATGAAAAAGAGGCAATTTAGGGGTTAGAGAAAATTCACTATTCATAAGCCTATGTGATGGGTTTAAGGGTTAGAAAATTTTCTACTAAGGTTAAAATTGTAATTACATCTTTTGGCTAATGGAAATGTCCATTTTGCCCCTTTGCCCCTTCATCAAATGGTGAGATAAAAGTGTGGAATGGTCTTTTATGCAAAGACTTAATGGTTAAGTCTTCTAAAGGATATAAAAGCTTCAAGTTTTATGTTCTAAATAAGAGTGAACATCATTTTTGAAGTTGAAGCATTTTAGAGAAAGAAGTTGAGAGAGAAAAAAAAAATGAAGAAAGAGTTTCTTCAATTTTTCTTTTGATATTCAATTCTTTTTTTTTTTTTTTTGTTCTTTTTGAAAGAACAAATGCTTGCAAATTAAAAATATGTTTAGTCCAAAATAGATCAAAGAGAAACCTTGTCTTCCTAAAAGTTTTTGAGGAAGATCTTGAATCAAAATTAGGCAACCAAAAGAGGGATTCAACAACACCAAAGAAACAAAGGAAAACTTGAAGGTGAACTAGTTGTGGATGATTTAGAGGCTTTACATTTAGGAAGCTCTTTGATAAAGAAAGAAGGAACATACAAAAGGTAATATAATTACTCTTCCTTTTCTTTCTATGCATATATGTTTTACACATCAATTAATTGATTGTTTGAATGGATGTTTGGACCAAAAATGGGTGAAGTGAAATTTTAAAATGTTTAAAATTTCACCCACCACCTTGCTTCCGCTGCTTTTGGCTCCACCATTCCTTCAATTAGTATTAGAGCCTCATTAATTTCTATGTAAAACCTTTGCATATGTTGTTTTGAAAGTTTTTGATTTAGTTGAAAAGGAGTTGGTGCACAAATGTTGTGCTCTCTGACACAGAATTTGCACCCGCGAATCAAATATCGCTACCATGATTGGCAAATCACGATTGCAAAAATGATGTCGCACCCATGAATGAGTGGATTATAACAAAAGTTACTCATTTCGATTTAGAGAATCGTGACTGTGTCACATCCCATTTTTCAAAGATATGATGTTCCTAAAACATGGGGAGATATAAGGTCACCCACGCCCTCAGAACCCACTTATGCACATATAGACACTGCCTAGTATCGTACCAAAACCTCATGCATTAACTTAAATATCTAATAAAAAAGAAAACTTTAACTAGCGAAAGAATAGTTTTAAAATACTTTAAATACAATCCATAAGGAAAGAATATTTAAGACTCAAAACATATTATCAAATGAATAATATTCCAAAATAAAACTATCCAACAAGGACACCCAAAGCATCTAAGGAAAAGACTCTTCATATCACAGTATGCTAATAAACTCCCTCAAGTGGAGTAGATTACTTGAGCTATCACCTTGCCTCCTCATATTGCTCACCTGCAAACCACACAAGAAAAAGGAGTGAGATAGATAATCTCAATGAGTAAATAATAAAACTTGAACAATAACACATATCCCTTTATAAGAGTTTATAGATCATGGTTCATAGTTTGCAAATTAGCAAAGTTAACAAATATCAAACTTATAACTTATATCATAAAGAGTGAAAGCTACTGTCTTATCCACTCATAACATAGATATAGAGTAAAGGTTGTTCCCTTGTCCACTGATAACATAAATATAGAATGAAGCCTACTACCTTGTCCACTCGTAACATAAATATAAAGTGAAGGTTGCTACCTTGCTCACTCGTAACAAAAAAATATAGTGAAGGTTGCTACCTTGCTTTTTTGTAACATAAATATAGAGTGAAGATTATTGTCTTGTCCACTCGTAATATAAATGAGAGGTAACAAGGGCATTGAGGAATAAAATCACATGTAAAATGGTAGCAATAGAATTTTATCTTATTGAACAAAAGATAAACAATAGTGTGGTTCCAGAAAGAAAGTAAGTTAAGGCAATAATTACAAAGATTATTTCTTATCATTAAATAAACAATAATAGTTTTAAACCAATTGTCCTTTGGCAATCTAAACTTAATAAAGAAATCATATAATTAGAATTGATAATAGAAAGGAACTTGGGTTTTAAGAATTTCAAAGGTTCACATATTATGATAACTTATACTTGAAACATGAACATAATATTTACTCACATTGTGGTTCCTTAGCTCCTAATACTTATAGCATCAATCCTCAGGCTCTAACATATCATTATAATTTAATACTTAGCATTGGCTTAACATCATGCTATCCTAAACCATAACTACCCCATGCACATATATCATTTACATATATTTGGAGTAGCATTTAGAAGTGCACTCATTACTTGCACATAACATATTGACTTTTAAGTTTTGCATACTTTGCCTTCTTATGCTCACATGAAATCACATAATAACTCATGCTAAGAATTTTCTAAAGCCAAACATAATGAATCATAATATTATTATCAATCCAATTCATCTTTCAACTTAGCACACTTAATACTTTCCATATACATCAACTTAACAAGTAACCCTTAAAAGAGTCATACTTATCTTCTTTTGACTGAATCATACCATCAATCTCATAGTCAATTTAAGATCATTAATTCATAATTAAAATATCATAAAACCTAATTCACATGTCACTTAATCATGTACACATATTAATTAAACATAACAATAAGGGTTTTGGAAACCTTAATGTAGGCCGAACATCTATAGGCTTTGTCTAAAGTTACTCCTTCAACCAAGATGCAATTAAATTATGTATCATTTATATATGCATATTAGCAATCATAAAAATGAATTTTACAAAAATTATAGGCATTGGGATCAAAATCCTTAGGTAGGCTAAACTTATGTTACTATGGAAAATCGGACTTTCTTTCTTTTCGCATTTTTTGATTATTACAATAATATGTAAACAGATAATTTAAACCAATATTTCTCATCTAAATATAATAAAAATCATTTTAGAATGTAGCAACACACAAATTTTCCCCCTTGCTGAACATATGCATGAAAATTCCAACTTTTAGGTTTTAGGGTTTGCCTTTGATGGGTTTGTGAAAAAAGAATTGTGTTTACGGTTGGAAATCAGTTGCTCCTTCAAATAAAACACCTAGGCTGAATTTAATAAGAAAAAAATATTAGATATATAGCCCCAAATAGTTTTCTCATGATTAGTTTCATAAAAATCAAATGGTAGCTTGAAAGATGAGAAAACTTACAAAGACAATCACAAAATCGCAAAGTTTGAAGACACTTTGTAAATTTCAGTTAAGAGAATATTTTTAAGAGAAATTTTTTGTAAAAATATGATAGAAACCATAAAGGAGGCTGCCACAACAAGGGATGGCTGAAATTAAGGTTAAATTAGGGTTTTGGGTGTAATTTCTAAGATTATCCTTAATGAGTTAAGTTATGAGTATTTTGGTATAGTAGGCTTTTGGTGGGTTGGGCTTTTAATCCAATTTGTGGGCTGATTATAAATAATTAAAAATAAAATATTTGGCTTCTTATTTTCATTAAAATCCCCCCAAAACTATTTTATTAAAATATTTAAAAAATGCTCATAAAAAATATTTTATTTTTAAAAAAATTACTTTGTGCGTGAAAATTCACTTTGTATGCATTTAAATTAATTAATGCATATGTACTTCCCATAAGTCATCTATTTCATGTTCATAATTCATATTATGCATATTAGAGCTAATCTAGCATGCCATTTACTTATCAATCACATAGCATATGAATTTTCATAGAAGCTCATACTTTGACATAATAGTTCAAAATTAAGAAATTTTGTCATGAAACTCCTAAAGTGGGTGTGGGCTATTACATTCTCCCTCTTAAAATAAATTCATCCTCAAATTTAAATACTTACTCATACATTCTCAAAAAGCTAGAGATGCTTCTACAGCATCTCTTCCTCGGCTTCCCAAGTACACTCGTCTATTCCATGATTTTGCTATTGGATATTGATCATAGGTATCTCCTCGTTTCTTAATCATTTCACTTATTAATCCACTATGGTTATTTGTATCCCTTTATAATCTTCCTTAACATCCTTCTAGCTCTTAAAGCTAATATTAAACTCAGAGAGTTCTCACTCCTATCTTCTTGATATCTAAACTTCTCCCCATCTATGGTTTGAAATTCTACTTGCTTCTCTCTACAATTAATACATGCTCCATGCTCATATAGCAAATCAATTCCTAAGATCACATCAAATTCTAATATCTCAAGTTTTAACAACTCCACTGGAAGTTTTCATCCATTAATGTCTACCTTATATTCCTTAAATACATATTTTACTTCCATCATCTCTCCCAAAGGAGTCAACACTACTAGGGGTTCATTCATTAACTCCTTATCTTTACCCAAACTCTTAGCAAAACATAGAGACACAAACGAGTGCATAGCACTAGAATCTATCAAGCATATCTGAAGCGGTGTCCAATACCGCATTCTTATTAGCCCTAACAAATTGAGCAGCTATGCGGACCTTTTTCTTAGGAGGCATTTTGCTATAACGGGTAAGGGTATTCAGTGCTAACTCCCTTCTAACCCATTTAACCCCACTATTAGCTTATCATATTTACCATGCATTTAACATGAGCACACATCCTATAGTATCACATCATAAGGCAAATATCATATAGCATATATCACATATCATGGCATGTATCATGTATCATAATCATATTTCACATAATTTATCACATCATGAGCTCTCATTTCATATAAAAGTCAATCATCTAATAGGCAATAAAAGAAATCAATCCATCTATGTAATTAAGTAGTCATATTAAATCATTCATGCCATATAAGTCTTATGCCACATGGCTAATCGTTACCGACTGCTAGCTCGAGTCTTAGGCATGTCCCTCATTAGGGCGCACATCAAGTGCATAGTCTCCCATCTATTCAACATCTCTGGCCTTAATCTATTCCATGTCGTCTCTCATAGCATGCACTAGGGACCTCAGATGTTGATTTTCCTTCATAAGGTTCGAGCAGTCTCTTTCCAACTTTTGAATCTTGCTATGAATCCACTCATAATCTAAACATTCCTCAAGGTCCTCCTCATCCGAGGTCTTCTCCTTCTTGAGGTGGATCACAGGCATGACTTTTTCAAACATCTCTTGCTAAGTCCTCTTACACATCATGTGAGGTACTCTAGGTTAAGGTCCTCTAGCAGGGGTACTCTTCTTGGTCATCTGATAACAAAATCATAAGGCACACAAAACAATAACAAGGAGTACTGTAGCCTATTAGGATTTTGTGGAACTATACTAGTGATAGACTACAATTGACATGAAAGGAAAATTTCTATGCTCTAAGATTATACTTAATCAACATAATAAATAGACAAGTCTAAACTAGACTTAAAACTACAGCTCTGACACCATCTTTGTCACTGATCAAATGGCAATAAAGGATAACCTATGGCTTTGATAATATTTTTGTAACATCCCATTTTTCAAAGATATGATGGTCCTAGAACATAGTGAGATATAAGGTCACCCACGCCCATAGAACCCACTAATGCACATATAAACACTGCCTAGGATCGTAAACCTCATGCATTAACTTAAATATCCAATAATAAAGAAAACTTTAACTAGAGGAAGAATAGTTTTAAAATACTTTAAATACAATCCATAAGGAAAGAACATTTAAGACTCCAAATATATTATTAAATGAATAATATTCCAAAATAAAACTCTCCAACAAGGACTCCTACAGCATCTAAGGAAAAGACTCTTCATATCACAACATGCTAATAAACTTGGATAAGGAAATACCTCAAGCAGAGTAGATTGCTTGAGCTATCACCTTACCTCCTCATATTGCTCACTTGGAAACCACATAAGAAAAGGGGTGCGATAGATGATATCAATGAGTAAACAATAAAACTTGAACAATAACACATATCCCTTTATAAGCATTCATAGATCATGGTTTATAGTTTGTACATTATCAAGGTTCACATATATCAAACTTATAACTTGTATCATATAGAGTGAAGGCTTTTGCCTTGTCCACTCATAACATAAATATAGAGTGAAGGCTGCTGCTTTGTCCACTCATAACATAAATATAGAGTGAAGGCTGCTGCTTTGTCCACTTGTAGCATAAATATAGAGTGAAAGCTACTACCTTGCTCACTCGTAACATAAATATAGAGTGAAGACCGCTGCCTTGTTCACTTGTAACATAAATATAAAGTGAAGGTTGCTGCCTTGCTCACACGTAACATAAATATAAAGAGAAGACTGCTGCCTTATCCACTCGTAACATAAAGGAGAGGTAACAATGGCATTAAAGAATAAAATCACATGTAAAATGGTAGTAATAGAAGTTTAGCTTATTGAATAAAAGATAAACAACAGTGTGGTTCCAGAAAGAAAGTAAGGTAAGGCAACAATAACAAAGGTTCGTTCTTATCATTGAATAAACAATAATAGTTTTAGACCAATTTTCCTTTGGCAACCCAAGCTTAACAAAGAAATCATATAATTATAATTGATAATAGAAATAAACTTGGGTTTCAAGAATTTCAAAGGTTCACATATCATGATAATTTATTCGTGAAATATGAACATAATGTTTACTCACCTTGTGGTTCCTTAGGTCCTAATGCTTGTAGCCCTTGCACCTCTAATCAATCCTCAAGCTCTAACATATCATTATAATTCAATACTTAGCATTGGTTTAACATCATACTATCTTAACCCATAACTACCCCATGCACATATATCATTCACATATACTTGGAATTACACGTAGAAGTGTACTCATCACTTGCACATAACATGTTGACTTTTAAGTCTTGCATACTTTGCCTTCTTATGCTCACATGAAATCACATAATAACTTATACCAAGACTTTTCTAAAGCCAAACACAATGAATCATAATATTAATATCAATTCAATTCATCTTTTAACTTAGTACACTTAATACTTTCCATATACATCAACTTAACAAGTAACCCTTAAAAGAGTCATACTTATCTTCTTTTGACTGAATCATACCATCTATCTTATAGTCAATTTAAGATCATTAATTCATAATTAACACATCATAAAACCTAATTCACATGTCACTTAATCATGTACACATATTAATCAAACATAATAATAAGGGTTTTGGAAACCCTAATGTAAGCCTAACCTCTCTAGGCTTTGTCTAGAGTTACTCCTTCAACTAATATGTAATTAAATCATGTATTATTCATATACATGTATTAACAATCATAAAAATGAATTTTACAAAAATTATAGGCATTGGGATCAAAATCCCTAGGTAGGCCAAACCTATGTTACCATGGAAAACATGGACTTTCTTGCTTTTCGCACTTTCTGATCATTATAGTAATATGTAAACACATGATTTAAACCAATATTTTTCATCTAAATATAACAAAAATCATTTTAGAATGCATCAATGTCACATCCCATTTTCAGAGACATGACGATCTTAGAATATGGGGAGACATAAGGTCACCCATGCCCTTAAAATCCATTCATGCATATAATAATCTTGCCTAGGATCGTACCGAACCTCATGCATTAACTTCAAAAAAATAAAAAAAAACTTTCACAAAGGAAAAACCTTAAGTTGCGAAAGCTAAAAATATACTTTAATACAAATCTATAGGAAAATAATAATAAGACTTCAAATAAAGTCACCAATATAATATTCCAAAATAAAGTTCCCATAATAACTCCTGAAGTGTCTAGGGACTCAACATAGTATCACTACAAGAAATCATACATTATATGACAAAATTTTTATGACATTAGAAATTTTGTCACAAAAACTAATTAATATGACAAAAAATCCAATTCATCACCAAAAATTTTGTTTTTATGACCAATTATAATTTCGTCATATTATACTAGCCAATTCGTCACCAAATCTTTTATTTGGTGATGAAATTTCAAAAGTCGCCATAATTATATTTGGAGGCAACATTTCCCTCCAAAAATTTGGAGGGAATATTTTTTGTGACTAAACAATAGTAATTTATGATAAAAATGAGCGTCACAAAATAAAAACTTATGGCAACATATTAGTTAATTCGTAACTTAATTTAGAAAGAATTTTGGATGACAAATTGAAATTATTTTTGATGATTTAGGACGTAGAGTAATATCAATCTATAGTGACAAAATCAGAATTCGTAATAAAGTACATCAAGAAGGTATATTGACAAATTATAATTCATTCATAATAAAATGAATCGTCATCAAATGTGTTATATGGTGACGAAAATCGAATTCGTAACTGTTGACTTGATAATAAGGTGATGAAATCAAAATTCATAGCAAAATCCATCAATAAGTTATATTGACAAATAAAATTGATTTATAATGAAAAGAATCATCATCAAATGTATTATGTAGTAACGAAAACTAAATTTGTAACTATTTAAATTGATGATAAGATGATAAAATCAAAATTCAAAACAAGGTGCATCAAAAAGATATATTGACAGAATAAAATCAATTTATAATAAAAAAAAAGTCATCAAATGTGTTATATAGTGACGAAAATTAAATTATAACTATTGGAATTTATAATAAAACAACAAAATTAAAATTTGTAACAAAGTGTATCAAAAAGTTGTATTGACAAAATAAAATTTATTTATAATGAAAAGAATCATCATCAAATATATTATGTAGTGATGAAAATTAAATTTGTAATTATTGGAATTGACGATAAAAGTGACGAAATCAAAATTCGCAATAAAATGCATCAACAAAGTATATTGACAAAATAAAATCAATTTATAATGAAAAGAATTGTCATCAAATGCGATATCTTGTGACGAAAATTAAATTTGTAATTATTGGAATTGATAATAAGGTGACAAAATCAACATTCAAAATAAGATGCATCGAGAAGATATATTGACAAAATAAAATCAATTTATAACAAAAATAAATCATTGTGAAATGTGTTATATAATAACAAAATAAGAATTCATATACATTTAATTATCTAGAAAAACATTCGTAACAAAGTGCATTAAGAAGATATATTAATAAAATAAAATCAATTTATAATAAAAATAATCGTTGTGAAATGTGTTATATAATAACAAAATAAGAATTCATATATATTTAATTATATAGAAAAAAATTCGAGAAATGTGTCCTGCGTGATATTTGATTTAAAAAAATAATAAAACGCAATTTAAAAATTAATAAAAATAATCGTTGTGAAATGTGTTATATAACAAAAAAGGATAAAATGTCTTTATGCAAAATAAATGAAAACATTGTGGGTTGAACCTATAACATAGTGAGTTTCAGCCAAGTGTTAACCACCAAGGCACTTCCATCTTGTATTTTATTTCAGCTTCAATTAAATATAAAATATAAAATAACACAACTAAATATTCTTTCTTATAAAAAATACAAATTTTAAAATTATATTCACGCAAATCATTATATAATAATAACAATAATAATAACAAGATATATATATATATATATATATATATATATATATATATATATAGCGTTTACCAAATAACACTGTTTTCCTTAGGAGATTCTCTGCTTGATAAAAGCGAATGTACGCTTATGAGGAGTTTAATTGAACTATCGTTAAAAACTTACCAGGGTTAGGAAGAAGGAACACTCATTAGAGTTAGAAAGCAGTTCATATCCAAAAAAAATAAGAATAGCAAAAATAATGAAATTTCAACACTTTCTATTGAAATGTTGGATATCTGTCCAATAATTAAGAAGATAAAATTAAATTCATTAAGGATGGTTTAAGGCAAAGGCAGTCCCCAAACTTCCTAAAATTAACTTTTATATCCATATATTTTTAATATATTTTTTAAAAATATTTTACATTGGCCTCCGAATTTTATAATATATATATTTGACCTCTCCAAAATTTTAGCTTTTTAAACTTATATGCATGTAGCCCCTCTAAATTTTTAAAATTTTATCTATTATATATATATTTCATAATTTTTCCCTAAAATAGATATAAATTGTCCTAAATTTTCTAGGATTTAGTTGTTATCAATGTAATATTATATCTATATATAAATAAATATTTTTTACAATATAATAATAGTACTAAAATTTTAAAATTTTTATATTAACCTTATAAACCTTATTTTTTTTAATAACTATTTTTTTACCACCCAAACTTTAAAATATAATTCCACTTCTAATTTGAGTAAGAAATCTCTGAATAATATCCTATAAATTCTAGATACACATCCTTGCAAAAAAGTTCAATGTACTCTTTTGAAGTATGATAAATTAAAAATTAATTAATTAAAAATGATTTAGGATATTTACTTTGACAATACAATGCAATTGCACAATAAAAATAGTATAAATATAAGGTTTAATTTGATTTTTATATTACCCTGAATTATTACGAATTTTTAAAATCATATTTTATAAGAAAATATATTCAATTCACGTTTAATATGAGATCCATCTATGGTTATTATTATTAATTTAATGTTTAAAATTTTAATAAAAATATATTATGAATAAAATAATTTTGGTATAATGTAATAATTGTAACGAAAATAATATAAGACAAAAAGATATTTACAATTGGCCGTTTAATATAGTTTAACTGATTTTTTTTACTCAAAACTACGTAGTTTTGATATCCTTTTTAAATGTCCCTTGAGACATATATTTTAACCCTAATTTCTATTCTCCTCACTCACAGCAACTCAACCCAGCTTCTGTTTCCCTCACAATCACACAGACCGCCGCTGTCGACTCACTCGGTTATTGGCCCTATCTCTCTCATTGTCTCACTCAGCTCCAATCCTTGCTGTTTTATCCTTAACTCAGACCCATCTTGTACTCTCTTCACAAACCCAGCTCAACCCCCGCAGCCCTCACCTTGACTCACACGTCGGTGGTTGATTGTATTTGGCTTCGGTTGGTAATCCATTTTTGGTGCCCGAAACCCATCTTGTATTCTCTTCACAAACCCAATGTCTAATGTCATACAAGTAAGATACTTTACTTTTCAAATTTAAAGAGCAAATCTACTTTTTCCTTTTTTTTCAGTTTATATGTGTTCTTCAAATCCAATTATAAATCCAATTAATTAAGTCAGTTAAATTGTTAATTACGGTCTAAAATTTATTTAGTTAAATTAAATATCTTATTCTTTTTAGTCTTGAGCTATGGTACAATACAATTATTATTCTTTTAACTAGACATATGGAGAACGCTAAGTTCTCCATCAATGCTTTTTCTATATGGTAATTATATATAATTATTTTGGTTACTATTAAAGATTGAAAGTTTTCCTTAAGATGCAAAAATAAATTATCAGGTTGTACTATTATGCTATTTTTGTAGTTTAGATGTTGATCATGTCAAAGTTTTGTTAGTGACTTTGTTGTTTTGGAATTATTTTATTTGACTAGTTGATATTTTGTTGTAAATGATTTTTGTTTTGGAATTTATGGTGTAGCCTATCTGGTTTTGCAATGTAGTAAAAACAATAGAAAAGATATTAAGAATACATTTAGTATAACATAATGTAAAGGAATGCAATTTAATCAAATATATTTTTAGTATAATATTTATATTTAAAATTATTTAATTATATTATACCACATTGTATACATTGTATTACGGCTTATTAAATATAGCCTAATTGTTTTAGATCTTCCCAGATTATTTTTAATTGATATTTGGTATATATAAGCTTTAATATGTTTAGCAAAATTTGGGTTAAATTTCATGAGCATAGGAGTTTTGGAGTATGAGAAGTGAATTTTTAAATAATTATTATTTGTTTCAGAGTTACTATCAGAACAGTAGGATTAATTAATTTTATAAGAATAGTAAATGTGCTTGATTGTGATGAAATTTATTATGAAATATCTTTCATATGTTAGGATCACAATTGTAAAATTTCATGGATTTTCATGGAATTTTGTATTGTTTTCAAGAGAAGTTTTTATTTCTTTAAATTTTTACGATTTAAGTTTCTAAATTTTTAATTAATGTTCACTGGTAAATTTTCATCCATTTCTATGTTTTCTTGTGTATTTAGGAAATGACGGAGTTTTATCGTGTTCAAATGATGGTCGACAGTTTTGAAAGGAAAGAGATAGTTCGATTGTAAGAATTATAAAAATTTTGAATCATTTTGCAATTTTTTAAGGAACTGTTTGTAACTAAATTCTTAAGTTAGGGATTAAAATGTAATTTGCAAAATCACCTGTAATAATTTTTTTAATTTATCAAATTGTCAGCACATATATAGAAATGAGAATATTTATATGACTTATTTATTTAGAATATCATTGTTGCAAATAATTGTTCAATGATGAAATAAAAAGAAGTATCTTTAAATATGTATTTTTTTATAAATATTATAATATTAGCTTTTTGGATGTCAAAAATATAATATATTATAATAATTATTTTATCATCAAAATTAATTAAATGATAATATTAGCGTCACTATAGGTATGAACTTCCAGGACAAATAAAAAATTCGTCATTTTAAGTATATTTTTTCATAACAAATTATTCGTTTGATGACAAAACTTTGACGCAATAAATGACAATAGTTGTGTCACTAAATATATAAATTTGTATGACAATTGAAAATTTTGTCATTTAAAATATAATTTTCATGATGAAATAATTAATTAGGTGACAAATTTTAAAACACAATATATAACAAAATTATCATAACTAAATATAAAAACTTGTGTGAATTGAAAATTTTGTCATTTAAAGTATATTTTTTGTGACGAGATGTCTCATTAAGTGACAAAAATAAAATACAATTTATGACAATATTTTTGTCACTGAAGATAAAAATAACTATGACAATTGCAAATTTCGTCATCAAATCATATGTATTTTGTGACAAAAAAATTTTGTTTTGGTCGCTTTATACTTTTTATGACGGGAATTCAATGACGATCACTATGACGATAGATTTCTAATGCGAAAACCCTATGATGATGAAAAAAAAAACACTTATAGTGACAAAATATTGTTACAAAAAGTGCAATTTCTTAGTATTATTATAACTTTGACGAGGGAATTTCCCAAGCGGAGTAGGTAGCTTGAGCGATCACCTTGTCTCTTTATAATGCTCATCTAAAATCATACAAGGAAGAAGGGGTGAGATAGATGATATCAATGAGTAAATAATAGGGCTTATACAATAACACATATCCCTTAAAAAATGCTCATAGCTCATAAGTTATAGTTCATGATTTATAGTTTGCAATTTAGAAAGGTTTGCAGAAATCACACTTATAACACATAAAAACATAGAGTCAAGGTTGCTGCCATAATCACTCAAACACATAGAGTGAAGGCTATTGTTATAATCACTCAAACACATAGAGTGAAAGCTATTGCCATACTCACTTGAACACATAGCCGATGATTACTCGCATTGGTATGAGGATTTCTGCATAAAAAGGGTTATGGGTACCATAGCTATGGCTAATGGTAATCACTTATAAAAATAGCATTGAAGAAATGCATATGGCACAATAACAATAGATGTTTAGCTTATCGAGCAAAAGATAAATAACAATGTAGTTCCAAAAAGAATATAAGTTAGGGCAATAATTATAAAGGTTCTTTATTATAATAGAGTAATCAAAATGGTTTTGGATCAAATGTCCTTTGACAACCCAAACTTACAAGAAATCATTCAGTAACAATTAGAAATAGGAAAGAACTTGGGTTTCAAGATATCAAAGTTTCACATAACATGATAGGTGCACTTCTAACTTGAAACATTATATTTACTCACCTTATGGTTCCTTCGCTCTTAGTACACGTAGCACTTTTGAACCTCTAAAACTCCTCAAGCTCTAACATTATATTTAATTCAATACTTAATATTTATTTAATCATGATGCTATCCTATCTCATAACTACCCCATGCACATATAATATTCACATATACTTAGAGTTGCACATATAAGTGAACTTCATTATTTGCACGTAACATGTTAACTTTAAAAGTTTTGAACAATTAGCCTTTATAGGCCTATATGAAAACACATTATAATTCATGTCAATACCTTTCTAAGGTCAATACAATATCATTATCTTAATATTAATTCACTTTAACAATCATCTTAGTACACTTAAGACTTCCATATATGTCAACTTAACAATATAACCTTTCAAGTGTCATGCTTATCTCTTATAATCAATTCATTCAATCAATCTCTTCATGAATTCAAGATAATTAATTCATTATCAAGTCATCATACAACCTACTTCCATATTATAAAAATTAATTCATTATCAAGTCATCATACAACCTACTTCCATATTATCAAATCACATTTACGTTTTAATCACAACATAAGATTAAGATACTTTAAGTATACCAAATTGCATCCAGCCTTGTCTATAGTCATTCTTCCAACAACATGCAATTTAACCATTTATCATTCATACATATATGTCAATAATCAATAAAATACATCACATAAAAATTATAGAGATTAGGATAAAAATCCCAACAATGGCCGAATGCACTAATAAAAGAAAACCAAATTTTTTCTTACTTTTTGCGCTTTCCGTCTATTACAGTAATCAAAACAAAAATTATTTTAGAATATTAATCCATAGGAATCAGCACATATATAAATCCATATGCATGAAAATTTCCAACTTTAGATTTTAGGATGAAAAACCATGAGTTTTATTGTTTTTGGTACTTTCCGGTCATTATAGTAATATATAAATAGGTATTTTAAACCATTATTTTTCATTCAATTACAACAAATATATCAATTATGAACATTAATATGTACAAATCAGCAGACATTGATATGTCTTAAGCATGAAAATTTGAAATTTAGGGTTTAGAGTGAAAATCATGAGTTTTCTAGCCTTCTGGTGTTTTCCGATTATTACAGTAATAGGTAAACACATGATTTAAATCATTATTTTTCATCCCAATAAAAAAAAATATTAGTTTAAGATTCCTTCATGCACAAATCAGCAGCCATATGTATATATAATAATAGAATTTTCCAATTTTTAAGTTCTAAAACGAAAACCTTGAATTTCCTTATTTTTTGAAACTTTTCGGTCATTACAGTAATATGCAGAAATATGATTTAATCCAATATTTTTCTTTGAAACACATCAAAAATCAGTTTAAAATTCAATGATATAGAAATTGCCCCCCCTTTATTGAGTTTATGCATGAAATTTCAATTTTTAGTTACAGGATTCACCTTTGGAGAAATCGTGTAGGAAGGTTAGTGTTTTTAATAGAGAAATTAATTTCTCTATAAAAAATTCACCCAAACTGATTTAAATATATGGAAATCAGTAAATACTGAGTTCAAAATAATTTTTTCATAATTTATTTTATAGAAATCAAGTAAGAAATTGAAAGGAAAGAAAAACTTACGAATACAGTCAATAAATCACAAAAATTGAAAGTGTTTTGTGAATTTCGGTCGAGAGAATAAATTTGAGAGAATTTTTTTGCCAAAATAATGAAATAACTAAGGGTGGCTGCTGGAATTCAAGGGCTGGCTGAATTTCTTAAATTTATATGTTGGGTTTTGGGTAATTTCCAAGATTGCCTTTAATGAGCTAGGTTAGAAGTATTTTAGTGTAGTGGGCTTTTAGGTATTTGGGTTTTTTATTTAATTTTAGGGATGATTATAGGTAATTAAAAATAAAATATTTTTCTTATTATTTCCATTAAAATTCCCCCCAAAATATTTATTTAAAAATATTTTTAAAAATAATCATAAAATCATTTTATACTTAAAAATTACCTTTTTGTTTGAAAATTCATTTTATATAAAATAAATTATTCTATGCTAATGTACTTCATGTAAATCATTTATTTGACACTAATAATTCATGTTAGGCATATGAAAATTAATTTGACATGCCATATACTAATGAATCATATCAGACATGAATTTTTATAAAATCATATATTTTGTTATAACAACTCTAAATTCAAGTAATTTGGTCATGGAAACTCCTAGGATAGATGTGGGTTGTTACAAGCAACATAGAAATCGCCCTCTTGCTAAACATATGCATGAAAATTCTAATTTTTAGGTTTTAGGATTCACCTTTGATATATGGGTTTGTGAAGAAAAAGTTGTGTTTACGGTTGGAAATCGATTTATCCTTCAAATAAAACACTTAGGCCAAATTTAACAAGAAGAAAAATAGTAAATACATAGCCCCAAATAGTTTACTCATGATTAGTTTCATAAAAATTAAATGGTAGCTTGAAATAAGAGAAAAAACTTATGAAGACGATCACAAAATCGCAAAGTTTGGAGGCAAATTATGAATTTCGGTTGAGAGAATATTTTTGAACGAAATTTTCTGTAAAAATATGATAGAAAATAGAATAGAGGTTGCCACAGAAATGGATGGCCAAAATTTAGGTTAAAAATTAGGATTTTGGGTGCAATTTCCTAAATTACCCTTAATAAGAGTATTTTGGTATAATGGGCTTTTGGTGAGTTAGGATTTTAATGCAATTTGTGGGCTGATTATAAATAGTTATAAATAAAATATTTTGCTTCTTTTTTTCATTAAAATCCCCTCAAAAATATTTAATTAAAATATTTAAAAGATGCTCATAAAAAATATTTTATTTTTAAAAAATTACTTTGTGCGTGAAAATTCACTTTGTATGCATTTAAATTAATTAATACATATGTACTTCCCATAAATCATCTATTTCATGTTCATAATTCATATTATACATATTAGAACTAATCTAACATGCCATTTACTTATCAATCATATAGCATATGAATTTTCATGGAAGCACATACTTTGACATAGTAGTTTGAAATCAAGAAATTTTGTCACGAAACTACTAAGGTTAATATGGATTATTATAGACCGTAATTCAAATTTCGCACCTACGAAATCCATATCATAGCTGCAAAGGTGGTAGCAAAATCCTCTATGTTTGTACCCAACTTTAATTTTTTCCAAAATTGTTTTGGGTTAATTTTTTCAATCAAATAAATTTCTATGACTTAAAATGTGATTTTAAGCTATAGAAACCTCGTATATGTGATATTCAAAATTGATTTTTTGGAAATGTTCAATGATGAATAATATATCTATAAATGCAATTATTGTATACATATGTTTTGTTGTTGTTTGAGAGGCATGAATGGTTGATCATGGATTTAGAAACTATAATGTATGATTTCTAATGTGGACATGTAATAATTAATTTTATTATTTGATGGGATGTAAATTATATTTTAAATACTAATTTTTAAGTTGTAAATTAATTTTCATTAAGCCTATAAGCTCTTTTGTTTTTGTAATCTCACCTTGGAATGTGAAGGTTACTAATGTACATATGGAGATGTGAAGATGCAAGAACAAAAAGAGGTTCAACCCATGAAGAAGCCTAGTAGGAGCATGAAGATACAAGTGTTGTAATTTCATGTTTGTAATTTGTTTAACCTAAATCCCATATCCATTCCTTGTGGGTGGATCCATAAAATCCATGATCATACCTATGTGTATATTGTCCATTTTATGAAATATATATGTGATATATATGAATGCATGTGATGTATGTTTAAAATGGATAATGTGCAAAGTGAGACTAATCTATAAAGCTCGAAAATCTTCCAAAGAAAATATTGACTCATGGTTCTCCATTGGAGCAATAATTCGAGAAAATTCAAACATTTATGTCATTTGTTATGGATACATAGGGGTGATATATTTGGTTTGAATGTTTTCTTGAAGTTATTGTGAAGCATGTGATGTTACGAGTATGTGATACATTGTATGTCAATAATGACAATAAGTATCTGAGACATATAATGTTCAAATCAATATACTTATTGGTCTAATGGGTTTGACTTGACTAGTGTGAAAAGCCAATAATGACAATGTGTATCTGAGGTTGGAAACACTAGGAACCAGATTAATTGAACCTCACAAGGAGTTGTGATGAACAAGTGTTGTTCACTTGTTAGATATCAAAATTCCAATAACGATAATATGTATCTGAGGAATTTATGATAATCCAATAAGAATTCAATCATCTACTAAAAATCCACCCAATAGGATTTCTGTTTCCTATTTGGAAGTATAGGATTTGCCAAATTAGTAGGATTACCATTTTGATTAAAGACCAAATCATTATGATAGCTACACAATTGCATAAGTTATTAATCTTGTTATTTTCTACATTTTGATAATATGAAATTAACAAACCCACTTGCCAGTACATTTAATTCTTTTAGGCTCACAGGGCCTAAATCTATGGTCCTTGCATTTAAATACATAGTGTATGTATTTAACTTAATTTATTCTTGGTCTTTCAGAGAAAAGACTACTCCAAAGGAACATATCACTCTAAGTGCAATGGAAACAAAATGTTAGATGAGATTGATGCTATATGATTGTTTTATAAGTCAAGGGTTGCAAAAATAACATATGAGCATAAACAAGATTCTAAGTAATTATGCATCATCTACAAGAGTTGTATGATGAACATAAATACACTAATTAATATGAGATATTAAGGCAGTTATTTTGTTTGAATATGAAGAAAATTATAAAGAAAGAAAAAGAAGAAGAAAAGAAAGAAAAAGGAAAGGAAAAGAAATTGTAAAGGAAGAAAAGAAGAAAGTGTTTCTTCTTGATCTTCATAACTTTATTTTCTTGATCTTCATAGCTTTATTTTTCTTTATCTTGTCCATATTTTTCATTCTTGTTCTTATTCTTACTATTCAACTAGGACAAAAAATTAAAGAAAAGAAATCAAAGAAGAAAATGTTTCATCTTTAATTTCTTATTCTTCTATTTTTCTATATACTATTCTTTATGAAAGAATTTGAATTGTGAGAAACTTCTTTTATTTCTTATTAATTTTAATTAAACTAAGTTTGGAATTATTTTCATGAGATGATTAAATTCATCAAACAATTAGAGGGTCTAGATGTTTTTTTGAATAATAAATTTCAAATAGTTTAATTCTTCAAATTCATTCCAAATTTCCATTAGATGGAAAATGCACTTTAAGATAATAGAAAAAGTTTCTATTATAAATCCTAAAAAGGAAATTGCAAGGGAAAAGTCCATAGATAATGTTATAGTTCTATTATCAATGTTATGAATATTGGAAAAGTAATTGTTCTAAGGATTGTGAATACTAAAGGACAAGGAGAAAGATAGACCTTGTTAAGGTAAATCTATCTCTTGTTACTATATTCAAATGATTCATATAGTTCATCTGTTGCTAGCATTCATGATATAAGTGCTTCTGTGCCATATGCATGATCAGAGTAAGCAACAGAAGCATGGAGATTAGATGAAGTGATTTTGAAAAATCTAAAAGGCAAAGTGTTTGTTTCCAAAGAGCTTTCAGAATACTTCATGATGATTTTAGGAATCATATTTTGTTTGTCTAGTATGTACTTAATGATGATTTTAAAATCATGTTTTGTAAATCATGTATGTATTTTATACTTAAGCTACATTATTCTGTAACTTCAAAGAATTGTGAATTCCGTTATAAGAAAAATGTTTGCTTGGTTTATTATGGTAATAAACTTAAGAGTATGAATTATATGTTTGACGTATTATTATTAAGTTAATAATAACAAAACAATTCCAAATGCTTTTATTACAATGCCATAAAGAACTCCAATCTAAAACCACTATGATTTCTTCTATTGGTTTGTTTAGTTAAAGATAAGACAACCTAGTTGGATAACATGTGTCACTACCCGTTAGTGTGTGAACTTGTTTCAACTTAGAAGTCTAGCATCTAATGCAGAAACAACTAGATCACCTTTTGTTGGATAAAAGGATAGAAATCGAAGAAGTTTTAGAATTTATGCATATAAATGCATCAATACCATTTGTCAAATGGTTAGTGGGAGTTTTTCCTAATTCATTGTATTTACCTAAATATATGACATTGACCTATTCGGAAAAAGGTAAATAAAATGAATTGTTCTTTTGAATTTTTGAAACGTTCAAGAAATTCAAGATGAAAAGGAAAATAAATATTAAGGGTATTTTATACAAAAAGGAAGGAGTATCATAACCCTTTGGTTTGATCGAAGTAGGGAGAACTCAATTACTAATTTTGAGGAATTCCCTAAATATAAAATTGGCATATAATCATAATTCATTTTGGGAAAACCATACGTGATGGTATACTCAAAAGAATAAATTACAACATATATGATATGATGTAATAGATGATGAACTATCAAAGTTTTTGTTTATTTCCTTATGGAAATTTACAATAAATTGCATAATATTCTTAAATAGAATTTTCCCCAAAGTCTATCAATCCTATTTCATATATAATATGATATGGATAGATATCAAAATTCCTACTCATAATAATATTTGAGTTATCTAGCTTGTTTGATAAGCTGAAGTTGGATAATAGGAAGATAATTCTAATTAAGATAAGATTTGTTGCATATCCTAAAGGTAGTTTAGGATAATATTTCTATCTTTTGCATAACAAAGAGTTGTTAGCAAAGATGTTATTTCTTGATAAAGTGTTTATTCAAGAAAGTGACATATTGAGAAAGATAGAATGCTTGGGTGAATGTCATCCAATAATGTCCAACAAAATGATCAAAGTAAATTTGATTAACCCTATGAAAAGTCCAAAACTAAATAAATATTTTATCTTTATAAGTTGCTAAAAGGTTTAGTAGAATATCTAATTTTTCTGTAAGATATGATTTTCTTTATATGAATACACAATAGTTGTATATTTAAGATGAAATAAATCATAAGATAGTAAAATATCTAATCTTAAGAAAAATATAATTTACTTTATACGAATGCACAAAAGTTGTATATTCATGATGAAGTAAATTATGAGATGATTCTACTATAGCTATATATGATATAACAATGTATAATGATTATGAGTTTGACATATAGATGTCAATACTAGTTTTCTTTCTTTAGAAAAGAAAACATAATCATGGAATAAATCTAAAGGCTTAGAGTCTTAAGAAAATTCCAAAATATGCAAAACCTTAATGAGTTAAATCATTGCAAGATGAGTCCTTAATGTGCAAAATGATAGTGGGAGTATCCTCACTTTCTAGTTTTGGATATGGATAACACATTGGCTTGTAAAAGTACTAATATATTTGCATTTGTAGAATGGTTTTACCATTACTTTCTTTATTTAGACTTGAGATAAATATTTACATTCTTGTTAATTCATATCTATAGAGATAGATTGAAGAGAATGTTAAATATGTCTAAGTCAATATTTGAAAAAGAGGTTAAA